>OX451739.1:1497449725-1497751244 GCA_948472305.1 Vicia faba | reverse complement strand
ATATATATATATATATATATATATATATATATATATATATATATATATATATATATATATATATATATATATATATATATATATATTCATTTACATTATTTACAAAAATATATTAAACATGCACAAAATAATAATATTTAATTTTTATAAAAAAGTATTTTTTGATACAAAATGTTTCAAAAGAGAAAAATGAAATAAAAATCAGAAATATAATATGTTTACATTATTTTTTCTAATATTTCTAAATAATAGTATATATATATATATATATATATATATATATATATATATATATATATATATATATATATATATATATATATATATATATAATATATATATATATATATATATATATATATATATATATATATATATATATATATATATATATATATATATATATATATATATATATATATATATATATTTATGTATAAATATCCATATAAACAAATAAATACTTAAAAAATGCAAAAATGGTGTAAAAATACCCAAAAATATACATATTTTTATTTTATTAATATTTAACATTAAAAATACATTTTTACAAATGTACTATATTTTTATTTTATTTTTGTATATAAATAGTGAATATTGTATATTTTGAATAAATAATGCATTTTATTTAGTAAATTAGGTTTTTGCCCTAAATATGAAAATACTCCAAAAATAATATTTTTTTCATTTTTATTTATTTGACATAAATAATACTTTTTTTCATACATATAAAAACCTTTTTGCATTCTTGCATATTTGTTTTATTTCTATTTAATTTGTGCAAATTAAATATCTTGTAAATATTCCAAATTGATGTAATAGCTAGGTTTAATTTTCTTGTCTAAATATCTCCCCATTTGAACATTTGTATCCCCCTCCCCATATTATTGTGTTGTAATAGTGTAGGAACTTTAATTTTTCGCACTTTAACGCTTTCTAAATATACCATGCTAGAATTAGGGTTTGTATGCAAATAAAACGAACAAAAAATAGTTTGACCTAATTTCAAGACAATCAAGAATGAAAATGGACAACACATATCACACTTGCACCCCTAGGGTATTCCACTTGTTGCCTTCAAATAAATGGGCCATATTGCATGTTAGGTTCCTTTGGGTAAAACAAACAATCAAATGATCATAGTCCCTCGATGACGCTTTCGAAAAGTTGCCTAAAATGATCAAGTCCCTTTCAAAGAAAGATTGCCCAAAGATACTTAACACTATTGCAATTATGGTCTAAACGATGACCCGCGCCCGTCCCTTTCATCTCCTAATACAAGATTGTCCACCAAATGCAATGGTGGAACAAAATTGTCAAAAGGTTTAAAACATAACAAAAATCTTTGAGAACTTTAGGGTAGATAACTCTTAGGTACTTGTCAATTTGTAAAAGAAAACACTTGCCTATTTTCAAAACCACACTTCACAAACACTTTCAAAACAAACTTTCAAAAACAAACCTTGAAACATCTTTTCAAAAAGACAAACACCTTTTGTAAAACATTCGAGTAAATAATTGTTACAAGGGTAGCCTATACAAGGCATCTTTTTCAAAACCTTTTCAAAACCACACACCGAGCACCATTTCAAACAATTGAAAACCAAGGCAAGTTGATCTAAGCAAGTACCTAAGAGCCCATGGATAACCATGGATAGAAAGGGTGCTAATACCTTCCCTCTCTATAATCTACTCCCCGAACCCAAGAAAAATCTCAAAGGTTTTTGCTGTGCTTTTTAAACCTTTCCTTAGGATAAAATAAAAAGTCGGTGGTGACTCTTGCTCAACCGAAACATTTGCGAAAACAAACGCAAAACCATAGTCAGTTCTCCCACCGTATCACACCAAGTAAGTTGGACTTTGATCTCAAGGTGACATGTCAATTGCAACAAGACCTCGGGAAATGCAAATAAGGATGAAACACTCTTGTTATGCATTATGTGTGAATTTTGTTATGCATGATATGTGAATGATCTATACATGTAATGCCGATGTTTACGACAATGGAGTTTGACTCTTTTGTGGAGGTAAGATTGGAAGTTTGATTCCTCAACACGGAGAACTCTGCCAAATTGTTTGGGAAGAAAAATGTCTTGAACCCAAATTTGTCACACTTGCAAACTGTGTTGAACTGATGATCTTCTGGGGAAGGACATGGAGAGCTGCTTGGGTATTTGCCCTAGATTAGCTGACTGTTGAGGATAAACTGATCATGGCTTCAGTCAAAAGTTGCTGGTAATGAGCTGATCATGGCTTCAACTCTGAAATGATTGTTGGAATAAACTGATCATGGCTTCAGTTCTTGAGATATTTGTTGGAATAAACTAATCATGGCTTCATTTCTTGAAATAATTGAAGGAAAGGAATGCCCTTGCATGAGTCTTGAAAAATGATCTTCTGGCTGACCAATTCTGAGAAAACTCGCATTGAGCAACAAATCTTGAACTAATTCGCAGATGGATCTGGAAGATACTTGCCCCTGATAGGATCACTGACCAAGTTTCTCAGCTGTTTGAAATTCCTTGATGAGGAAAGATTGTTTGCAAGCAAAATTGTTTATTCAAACATGGTAATTTTAATGCAAAGTTCATGCAAAAGTTTTTGAATTCAAAATCATTTTTGAAATGATGTTGTTGGTGTATAGAAAATGCATCACTGGTTAAAACACAATGGTTTATACTTTTAAAGTGAAAGAGAAAGCAAAGGTATGATACCAAAACAAATGATTCGCAAAAGATCATAGGATTCAGTTTACGCAACCTTGCTTTAGTATGCTTTCAAAAGAAACCTGGCTTCAATTAGGTCTTTTAAGGGTTGTAACATGGTCTGGTTCACGGTTTAAGAAATAAAGGATAAAGACTCAAAGTTTATTTGTACCCAACCCAATCTTCGTGATGTTCTTCAGTCCTACATTCATTTAATTCATAATATGAATTCAGGTTCCAAGAGATTTTAGAATTGCACTGATGGCAGCAATGACGATGGCTCAGAAGCTAAAGGATTCTTGAGAATGACAGTCATTTCTTCTTACATCTTTTTGCTGTTTTGAGGACTTTTGTCAACTCTGTTGGAGAATTTTGAGGATTTGAAGACCTCTTCTGATTGAATTTATTATTCCCAACTTTTGCCTGAACTGTTTCATTTGAGATTACAGTCAACGGGATGCCCCAGTTTTTGCCCAAGTCTCCTTCAGAGGTTTTGACTTAGCGGGACCTTTCTTTTGATTTTTCTTTTCATTTCATTTTTCTTTTTGGAAAGATAATGACTGCCTTGCTCAATGATTATGGGGAACCATCTTCGTCATTTTTTGTTTGAGAGCATCTTTGACACTTCTTGCTGTGTGCAAAGGAAAGCTTGATTGCGACCTTTGATGAAAGATGTCTTGCACGATTTCTCTTGTAATTGAATGCACAACCAAATTAACTGAGAACTACCCATCCCCAGGTTAAGATTGCGGGTTTTTTCGTATAGAAAGAAACTCAAACTTCTAGGCTCAAAGGGGTGAACGAGGGATTAACTTCCTTATTTCTCCGGTGTTTAGGAGTTGAAACAATGCCTGTATATCCTCAGCAAAGTTTTATTCGAAAGCATACCAGCAACAATTATGGGTATTTCGTTTTCATCATCCTCCCTCAAATCTTTGTATAAACAAAAGCTTGATAAAAGGAGTAAACAAGAGAAATATATTTGAAAGTAGTAAATGAAAATGATTTGAATCAAAATATTGCAATGCTCATTTCATTAGAATTAACATGAAAGTATAAACAGAATTTGAAAGCAACAATTTTAACACAAACAAGGGAAAAATGCAAACAGAAGGAAAGATGGTCTAGTGACTAATCAGTAACAAGGATGAGCTGTCCTGTCTGAAACACTGGCTTTAGGAAGTGACTTGAGGGTACCCCGACTCAGTCTTCAGCCACTTTGATTTGGCAAAGTATTGTTGACAACATTAGGACCTGCCTCTTTGAAAGTGAGAATATTTTCTTTCACCAATTCTTGCACTCTGTTTTTCAATGCATAACAACTCTCTAAATCATGACCGACAGCTCCCTGATGAAACTCACAGTGAAGGTCAGATCTGAACCCGGCTGGAGGAGGATTTTGAGGAATCAGAGGCCTAGTTGTAATCAAGCCTTTTTGCACCAATGCAGGATATAATTCAGTGTATGTCATAGGTATGGGATCAAACTAAGCCCTATTACGATTCTGATTTTGCATAATATTCTGTCGTTGAGGGACATGAACTGGTTAAGCATTAACTGGAGGAGTAACAATCGCTACTTATTATTGATCAGTGTATTAAGGCCTATGGTGAGGTCCTCTTCTCTCAGTCGAGACAACATTGGCTTCTACATCTTTCTTCTTCTGAAAGTTCCCAAGGTATTTATTTGCACCATTAGAAGATTCAGTAGCTTTAGACACTTTACCATTCTTGATTCCTTCTTCTAATCTTTGGCCGATAGTCACCAGGTCCGTGAAGCTGGAGGACACATTACCAATCATCTTCTCCCAAAAGAAAGGGGACAAAGTATCCATGAACAAACCAGTTAACTCTTTCTCTTCCAGAGGTGGTTCAACTTGAGATGCCAGTTCTCTCCATCGTTGAGCATATTCCTTGAAAGGTTCTTTCTCATTCTGAAACATATTTTGCAATTGGCGACGATCAGGTGCCATGTCAAGGTTGTATTTGTATTGCTTTATGAAAGCATCAACAAGATCTTGGAAGCATTGGATACGTACTTTCTCAAGTCCCATATACCATTTCAATGAAGCTCCACTCAGACTATCTTGGAAACAATGGATAAGCAACTTGTCATTCTTGGTGTAAGCAGACATCTTTCGAAAGTACATCACCAAATGACTTCTTGGACAAGTGTACCCCCGATATTTCTCAAACTCAGGAGTCTTAAACTTTGTAGGCATAACCAGATCAGAAACTAGGCACATGTTGTTAGCATCAACACTGAAGAACTCATTTCCTTCCATAGCTCTGAGTCTCTTCTCCAAAGTCTGATACTGTTCTTTGAACTCTTCAAACTCACCAAAGTCTCCTTGGCTCACACTTCGAGGACTGGCAGCATGGTACTCAAAGAGAGGGTTCCTAAAAGCAGCTTGTGCAGCAGGTTGACGAGAAGAAGTATGAACAATTGGTTGAGGTTCAGTGAAAACCAGAGCTTGAAAGACTGGTCGGGAATACTGGCCAATCATTGAAGTAATGGCAACAGGCAGAGAGTAATTATGAGGTAACCCAAACTCTGGCCATGCAGTAGATGTGTGCTGGATAAGTTGAGTGTCAACAACAGCAGTTGGGATTTCAGATATCACAGTCCTTTGAGGTGGCTCTCCTCTGGAAATCAGGACTTGCATCACCTCAGTAAGTTTGGCCATGCCTGACTTCAACTCATCGATTTCCATTCTGACTTCCATGTTATGTTGTTCTTGGTTTTCCATTCTCAATCTGACAGTAGCTCTAGTCCCGTAGTTGTGTTGAGGAATCAGCTTGACGGTAGACGACTAACTGGAAGAAAAAGCAACTGGGAATAAGATCCTGAACAACCTGGATGTATGTAGAATGATGCAGAGGATGCAAATGATATGCAATGTTATGCAATGCACTGTATAGTAACAGGATCACATGGTTCAGAGTCACGAGCCTGGAGTCAAAGGTACAAACTCATAAGGTATAGACTAACGGTTATCACCTGCCGAACAAGGTTCTAAGAGGTTCCCAGAGTCTACATCCTTCCTTCGAATATTACCAACATCCCGATCAACTCAGTAATTAGTAATATTCTCATGAAAACTCGTTCGAGCATAGTATCGCGTGACAACTATTTCTGGATTACTCCGTCATAGCTTCTGCACTACACCTAAAAGGCCAAGATGGGTTAGGTAATCTACGGTCCTCAACTTCAGTAGGCTCCCAGGTCGAAAGCAGTATATCTTCCCGATTACTTGGTAAATGACACTACAGTCAAAGGGGCCTCCACTGAGTGGGGGATCTCATGTCTCCTTTTTTGGGATTACTCCCTCAAAGTTAACATGACTATACCACCCGTCCTATCTTATGTTTTCCCAAAGTCCGGGTAGAAGACTTATAAGAAATCACCAAGCCCCTGAAAACCAGGAAAATCCATACAAACATATATACAGCATAATGAGAAGTAATAAACAACAAGTAAAACAATATATAGACACTCATAGAAGAGAAACAAACAAAGCTAGGATCGACCCACTTAGGAATGGACCAGCAATAGGTCAATCTGTCCCCAGTGAAGTCGCCACTTTCCTGTCGCACACTTTTCTTGGCGCTCGATTGCGACAGTGATGATATGAAATAGAAATGTAGCGGTAAAGATTTAAGATTAAGCCATCAATTGACTTATCTCAACACAATGAAGTCGCCACCGCACTTTATTATTTCCAAAGGGAAATGGAAAAAAAGCGAACAAAACCCAAAAAGATCAGAGATCGAGGTACGGGGGTCGGTTATGCAAAGGGAAGGTATTAGCACCCTAAGCATCTACGGTACTCCGTAGGATCCACTTTGTTTGGTTTCTTTTAAAATGAGTGTTATGTAAATGTTTACTTTCTAAAGGAAAAGAATGAATGAGTATTTGTAAACAAAAGAAAAGGAAATGTTTTTTTATTATTTTTTTTGCTCGCCTTGGGTCGTAAGACTTAGTGCCTACATACTCCCTCGTGCAATGGGAAAGTCAGAGCACCGTAGTTCGGCTAGAAAAGACTTGTCTGTTGATTGTTTTTAAACAAGGAGACAAGTCGTCATTGTTAGGAGAGAAATCTCGACTAACGCCCACAAGGTGTGAGAAAGATGGACCCTGCGTCAACAAGAGTGAGGGTTTGAGAACGCCTCTGGTACTCAAGTGGAAAAGTCGACACCTTTATAACCATGGGGATAGGAGAATGTTGCTCGACTATCAATGAATCATGTCTCATCTTGAAAAAAGTTTTGAATGGTAAAGGTGCTCGAGCGTACAAAAAGGTTTGAATGTGTTGAATTATTTTGTTAATTTTGAAAGATGTCAAAGTATGATTAAGTGAATTGAAGTTTGTTTAAAGAAAAGAAGTTTAAAATAAAAGGCACTCGACAAAGTTGAGGTTTATTATGAAAGCGGTTCGAGTTTATAAACAAAGAAGATTTTGAAAGAAGATGAGAAGGTTTTGAAAATTAAAGAAGATGGGAGGAGATGAAGGGACTATCCTAAAGCATAAGGTAAAAGCTAAGGAAGAGAACCGTCTAACCAATAAGAAGCCAATACTTGACATTATGGGTCAAGATAGAATTCCCATTCTTCGGATTGAAACCAAGAAAGCAAAGATACTATACCTCTTGAGAAGACCAAACTTCAAGTGTATTAAGTCTTCAAAAAAATTGGGCAGAGTAACAGCTATATACGGGTGAATTCCAGATTACAAACAAAGTATGTAATCACAATAACCTGCACACAAAACAAACAAACAACCCAATGTCTTGAGGTAAACCCCAAGAGCTCCAGACAAAATATACATTAAGGTCACAAGGTCTCCAACATAAGCCAAGGTCTCTAATCCTAAGTCCAAGAAGTCCAATACTCCATAATGCAAAGGATAGTAACCAAGTAGTCCATGTATCATTAATGCTTTTTATGGTTCATGTTGATTATTAAGTGTCTTTAAAAGGAAAAGAAAAGCTCAAGTGAGAAAAGTAAAAATGACATAAAAGTAAATGCTCAAGTGAGCAAAGATGAAAATAACATGAAATGTAAATGCAAAAAGTAAATGGTACATAAAGCATAAAAAATAAAAGCATAAAGTAAAGTCAATTGTTAGAAATTAGTGATTAGTTGGATGACCATCTTGAAACTTGTATTTGGAACTCATTAGAGGATTGGTATAACCAAAGCCTCCACACAACAAGTTGCATTTGCTTTTTGTCAAGTATATCATCCATTTTGGAATCCTCAAAAAGTAACATGTAATGATCAACGATGTTTAAGTGATCCACATTGACCAAAGGTGTTGTAGATCCATTAGAGGATTGGTAGAACCAAAGCCTCCACACAATGAATCTCAAGGTTATTGGATCAAAGAGATCAAATTAACATGCTTGGGCTTGCAATCATAAGTTTGGGCCACGAATTATCATTTATCCGAATCGGGACAAAATTTAGCGCTATGTTAAGCAATCGTAAGTGGACTTATGTAGAAGTCACACCTATTTTGAGGCCGGTCAATAGCAATATATGTACTTCATGTTTGGATAAATGATATAGAGATCACCATCCTTTAACATGTAGCACAACTAAAAAAGAAAGGGATAAGATGAAGATGGAGGGGAATGATAAGCTAATTTGGATCACCACCTAAAAATTCTTTCATCTTTAAATTCAACCACTCCTCTAGATGGATTAAAGCACTAAACATATAATTAATCCAAAGCACAAAAAATGAATTAAATAATTCACTCTTAGGTAGATTTGAATTGATGAACATTTATCCAAATTCATCTACATCACAAAGTCCATTGAGTTTAAAGAGAAATTGGACATTTAAAATTGCAATCCAAACCAACAATCAAAAGGAGTGAGTACAAAAAGCATTTTGGATCAAAGCTGCCCATAAACAAGGCAAAAAAAATGCATTATGTCCCTGTGTAAATCGATTTCATTACTATGTAAATCGATTTACATAGTACAGTTTTCAAAAATCTGCATGAAATTGCTTCTGTCCAATCGATTGCACTGTTACTGCAATCGATTGCACGTTGTTACAGACAGCAAAATAGCATTTTAAAAGGCCAAATTCTTGTTCAAACTTTCCATCAAATACCTTATGATCATGGATCCAATTGAGCACGAAAATTCCATCAATTTATGAGAAAATAACACCATTGGAATCACAAAATAATGCTCAAAGAATCAAACCCAAAGATCAACAAGAGATCACATTGTGAAAGCTGAATTATCCAACTTACCAAAGGTAGATCTAGAGAATTATCAAAACAACTTCAAGAATTTGCTTCAATTTAACCACAAGAATCAATTGCTCAAGCTTGGATGTAGAGAATTGATAAAGAAAAAGTGTTTGGATGAAGGTTTAACTCAAAGATTAGTAAGCTTCAATGCAAAGCTTACTAACTTTTTGAAAATGGAGCTTTGAGTGAATTTGGTAGATGGAGAGAATTGAGAGATTTTTTAGCAAAGTGATTTTGGCTATCAAAAGCTTGAAATTTGAATGAAATGAGGGCTCTATATATAGAGTTTAGGACTGAGATTAGTGGTAATTTGGTAATTGATTCTTGGAGCCAAAATTTGAATTAATGACAATTCTTTCAAAAATTAGAGCCAAATTGGAGCCAAAAATTTGACAAGCTTGAAATGCTGATTTTTTTCAAATTTTCACGCTGTGCAATCGATTGCACTACAATGCAAATCGATTTGCACAGTGTATTTTTTTCAAAAAATCATGCAAAATGCACCTTGTGCAATCGATTGCACTCTAGGAGCAATCGATTGTACAATGAAAAAAATGAAAATTTTTAATTCTTTTTCTTTGCAAATAGAGATTTTAGGGAAATAATACCGGAAAACCTTATTTTCCAGATGCTTCGACTTGGTACCTACAAAACACAAATATGAAAAGACAAAGACAAATATTTTTTGTATTTTGATTAGAAGTTAGTCAACAACACAAGAGCAAACTTAAAGATAGGATGCAAATGTAATGAATGAAGCTATTTATTAATGATTGTGACTGAATGATAAAATGTGGTATGAAAGTGCGACTGAAAAAGTTACAGGCGAAATTTAGGGTATAACACTTCTCACCTAAGATCTCCCCAAAGACCATTGCTACTCCCGTAAATATTCCCAGTAACACTCCTGTTGACAATCCTACTGTTACCTTCGCAACTAAGACAAGGGGCAAGGAGGTGTTATCTGAGCTTGTCCAGATGGAGGCGCATCCAGAGGATATTCCTGAAGCTTCTAAAAAAGAGATAAAAGAGATACTAAAAATAATCAAGAAAAGTGACTAAAACGTCGTGGAACTATTAGGGCAAACCCCCTCGAAAATATCGATGTTGGCCTTACTTTTGTGTTCTGAGGCCCATGCCAAAGCTTTGGTAAAGTTCCTCAAGACCGGCCATGTACCCAAGAGAATTTCATTGACCAATTTGAGAATTGTGTGGCCAGTCTAACTGCTGGTAATGGATTGGGCTTTTCTGATGCCGACTTGACTCCCAAATGAAGGAAACACAATAATTCCTTGCACGTCTCCATTGAGTGCAGGGGAACTACGCTAGCCCATGTTCTGGTGGATATGAGCTCATCGCTGAATGTCTTACCAAAAAATTCTCTTGATCGGCTAGACTCCGAGGGACTAGTAAGTGCCTTTGATGGTTCTAAGAGGACAGTGCACGGAGAGGTTAACATCCCTATAAAAGTTGGAACTCAGACCTTTTATTCAACTTTCTACATGATGGATATCCACCCTTCCTATTCCTATTTATTGGGCCGACCTTGGATTCATGGTGCTGGTGCCGTCACCTCTACATTACATCAGATGTTGAAGTACCCAGTCAAGGGAAAAATCATCATTGTCCATGGAGAGGAGGAATATATGGTCAGTCACCTGAACTCTTTCAGGTACGTGGAAATGGATGGTGAGTTCATCGAAACTCTGTGTCAGCATTTCGAGGAGGTCCCACAAACAGTTGTGACAACCAATACTACTACCAAGACTCCAAAAGTTACCATACCACCATTAAAAATGGCCTCTTTTAAGGATGCTAGAGCAGTGATCGAAGAAGGTGGATGTACTATCTGGGGTCAACTTCCAGATATTCCTTACAAATCCAACAAATTTGGTTTGGGTTTCACCTCGGAAGCACAAAGGGCTGTTCGACGAACTCGCACCGGAGGACCACCTTTACGTATCAGCAATCAGGGAGTCAACACAGTGGAAGACAGTGATGGTAGCTGTGACATGGACGAGTGGATCTTTCCAACCATCAGTGGAAGACTCAACAATTGGGAAGCCAAAGAATTTGTCCCTATTACTTTTCTTCAAGAGTAATTGTCTTTCAATTTTTGTCAGATTTGTAATAATTAAACAATTTAGACTTTAAAACCTCGTGTCTTACCCGAGGCACAACAGTCCATTTGTGAGGGTTGTTACTTCATCTTCATATGTCACCAATAAATCATGGACGTTTTTGCATGAAAGTTTTACGCTATTTGTTCTTCTTTTTCTACCTTTTATTTGTTTAAAGATATATATGCTCTTACACACACTCACGTATCAAAATGCAGATCCACGTCCACTCAGGATCCCATGGGCAACGATTCTGCTATGACCTATCATGACTTTGAAAATCCGATCTACCAAGCCGAAGACGAAGGCGAGGAAGATTGTAAAGTACCAGGAGAATTATCCAGGTTATTGCAACAAGAAGAAAGGACCATACAACCCCACGAGGAGCCAGTGGAAACAGTTAACTTAGGTACTGAAGAGGACAAGAAAGAAGTCAGGGTAGGTGCTAACCTGGAGTCTAGTGTCAAGAAACGCTTAACTAAGTTACTACATGACTATGTTGAGGTCTTTGCCTGGTCATACGAAGACATGCCAGGACTCGACACTAACATCATGGTCCATCATCTACCGACAAAAGAAAACTGCCCTCCGGTAAAATAGAAAGTTCATCGCATGAGACCAGAAATGTCAAAGAAAATCAAGACTGAAGTCATGAAACAGTTCAACACCGTATTCCTGGTTGTCACCTCCTATCCACAATGGGTCGCCAATGTTGTTCTAGTGCCTAAAAATGAAGGTAAGGTATGTATGTGTATGGACTACAAAGACTTGAATAGGGAAAGCCCCAATGATGACTTCTCGCTTCCCCACATTGATATTCTGGTTGACAACACTGCACAGCATAAAGTATTTTCCTTCATGGACGGTTTCTCCGATACAACCAAATCAAAATGGCAACCAAGGACATGGAAAAAACGACCTTCGTCACACAATGGGGTACATTTTGTTACAAGGTTGTGCCATTCAGGTTGAAGAACGTTGGGGAAACCTATCAGCGTGCCATGGTAGTCTGTTTCACGACATGATCCATCACGAAATAGAGGTCTATATGGATGACATGATAGCCATATCTCAAACTGAAGAGGAGCACCTTGACCATCTGCATAAACTATTTGAAAGACTGAAGAAATACAAATTAAGGCTGAACCCGAATAAGTGCACTTTTGGGGTGAGGTCCGGTAAACTCTTAGGCTTCATTGTCAGCGGAAAAGGTATCGAAGTGGACTCTGCAAAGGTAAAAGAAATACAAGAAATTCTTTCTCCTCGCACTGAGAAGGAAGTTAGGGGATTCTTAGGACGACTGAACTATATTGCCAGATTCATTTCTCACCTAACCGCCACTTGTGAACCAATCTTTAAATTACTGAAGAAAGATCAAGTGGTGGAATGGAACGAAGACTTCCAAGCTATCCTCGACAGGATCAAAGAATA
This sequence comes from Vicia faba, assembly GCA_948472305.1. Taxonomy (NCBI): domain Eukaryota; kingdom Viridiplantae; phylum Streptophyta; class Magnoliopsida; order Fabales; family Fabaceae; genus Vicia; species Vicia faba. The sequence continues at coordinate 1,497,738,716 of OX451739.1, read as the reverse complement.
GCTCCAAGAGCCTCCCGTTCTGATTCCGCCAGTCGAGGGAAGACCTTTGATCATGTATCTAACTGTCTTAGAAAATTCAATAGGGTGTGTGCTAGGACAACATGACGAGTCTGGCCGAAAAAAGCATGCAATATACTACCTGAGAAAAAAGTTTACCGACTGTGAAACCAGATATTCATTGCCCGAGAAAACTTGTTGCGCTCTGGCATGAGCTGCTCGACGGCTAAGACAGTATATGTTGACCCATAATACCTTATTGATATCGAAGATGGATCCAATTAAATACATATTTGAGAAGCCCGCCCTCTCTGGAAGAATAACAAGATGGCAAATGGTCCTGACTGAATACGACATTCAATACACTACCCAGAAAGCAATAAAGGGAAGTGTGCTAGCCGACCACCTTGCTCATCAAGCCATGGATGACTATCAGTCCATGAATTTCGAGTTTCCAGACGAAGACATCATGTTGGTAAGCAATTGCGAAGAACTCAGACCATATGACGGACCTGAACAAGGATCTCGATGAACCATGGTTTTTGACGGAGCTTCCAACACAGTCGGCAACGACATAGGCGTTCTGATCATATCCCCTGAAGGCTGTCATATCCTCTTTACTGCTAGGCTATGTTTCAACTATACCAATAATATGGCGGAATATGAAGCGTGTATTATGGGTCTCAAAGCTGCCATAGATTTGGGAAACAAGTCCTTAGGTGTATTTGGAGATTCAACCTTAGTCATCAGTCAGATCAAAGGAGAATGGGACACGAAGCATCCTAATCTCATCCCCTACAAAGAACATATGTTGACATTAATCCCACATTTTGAGAAAATTACCTTTAAGCATTTTCCACAAGAGGAAAATCAACTAGCAGACGCGCTAGCAACAATGTCATCCATGTTCAAAGTCAAGTGGGATAATGAGGCTCCTCAGATCACCATAGAGAGAATGGACGAGCCAGCTTACTGTCACGAGATTGATACTGAAGAAGTAATGGACAAGCCCTGGTTCCATGAAATTAAGAGATATCTCGAAGCCTAAGAGTATCGGAGGAAGCTTCAGTCAATGAAAAGAAATTCCTGAGAAGATTTTCTGCTAAGTTCTTCCTCAGTAACGGAGTTCTCTATAAGCGCAACCACGACTCTACTTTACTCTGATGCATAGACAAGAGTGAGGCAGACAAGATCATGGCTGATTTACATGAAGGTACCTTTGGCACCCATTCTAGTGGGCATATGATGGCTAAAAAGATCCTACGGGCAGGATACTATCGGTCCACCATGGAAGCAAATTGCCATCAGCATTCACGAACCTATCACAAGTGTCAGATCTATGCTGACAAAGTACACGTACCTCCAGTCCCTCTAAACGTCCTAACTGCTCCTTGGCCATTTGCGATGTGGGGCATCGACATGATTGGGTAAATCAAACCTACAGCTTCCAGTGGACACCGCTTCATCTTGGTCGCCATTGATTACTTCATGAAGTGGGTTGAGGTAGCTTCCTTCGCTTCTGTTACCAAGAATGTTTTGGCCTGATTCATCAAACAAAATCTTATCAGTCGATATGGTATTCCAAAGAGAATCATTACGGATAATGGTACCAATCTTAACAATACTATGATCATTGCACTATGCGTGCAATTAAAAATCCAGCATCATAACTCTTCTCCTTACTGGCCGAAGATGAATGGCGCTGTAGAAACCGCTAATAAGAAAATCAAGAAGATCATACAAAAAATGACAGTGACCTACAAGGACTGGCATGAGATGTTACCATTTTCTCTCCACGGTTACCATACCACGGCGCGCACATCAACAGGGGCAACTCCTTTCTCTTTGGTATACGACATGGAAGTTATCCTACCAATTGAAGTCCAAATACCTTCTCTAAGAATCATAATGGGTGTAGGTTTGGATGAAGATGAATGGATTCAAACTCGACTTGACCAGCTAAACTTGATTGATGAGAAGAGGCTTACAATTGTCTGCCATGGTCAGATGTACCAAAAACGTATGATCAAAGCTTTTAACAAGAAAGTCAGACATCAGGTATATCGGGTTGGTGACTTGGTAATCAAGCGTATCATATTGCCACAAGGTGATCCCAGGGGCAAGTGGACTCCTACATACGAAGGACCATTTATGATAAAGAACTTATTTTCTGGAGGGCGATGAACTTAACCACTATGGACGGCGACGACCTTCCGCACCCTGAAAACGCGAACATTGTCAAAAGATACTACGCATAAACAAAGACCCGCTAGGTCGACTGGCCTAGGAAAAAATTAGGGCATCCCGACGAACCAAAAGGGTTCGGGAAATAATTAGGGATAAAACACGAAAAATCTGTACACCCGACAAGCTGAAAACCGAAAGGGCGGCTTGGGAAAAAAGGGTATCCCGGTCGATTGAAAACCCAAAAGGGCGGTCCATGCAAAAATTAGGGATTTGAAGCTTATGACTATGTCCCATTGGATCACCTTACAGCCAATCTTTAACATCAATTAAACTCAAACGGTTCTAATTAATCCAATCAGCTTCGGACAAGGCAGCAAGTGGATGAGACGCTAAGAGACATAAAGGTTATAGCAGAGTGGGAACCCCATGGGATTATTTCACATAGCTGTCCTTTATTTGTATCAATTTTCATTTTTTTTCATGATGACATTCTCTTACTAGGATGTTCGTCTCTTTGTAGAAAAACACTTATTTAAGTTAATACAAAAATATTCCTTTGAAAGTACAAAACTATCTATTTCTCCTTTACTTTTTTTGTTTTGTTTACAAAAAATGTCCAGTATTTATTTTTGAACATATGCATTTGAATGTAATTACTATTTATAAATGAAGGCATAAAAAAGGAAAACTAAACAGAAAGACAATTACTAATGGCTTTAAGAAATAGGACAACATCTGTGGGCCATTCCACGAAACCCCCGCAGGTACTTTCTCCAACAGAGCAGAAGCATGAACATCCTATTACAGGATCATTATCATATCCCCAACATGTAGCCTGTTGGTGCCTTTTGCTTTCGTATCCCGACGGAGCAAAACTCCCAGTTACCATTCCAAAAATTCCCCAGCAAATGTCGCACGGCTTCTCAGGATTTCCCAACAGGATTTCATAAAGTCCACAGGCAATGCACGTCGTTTCTCTTCCCCAACAGAGTTTTTTCCTATAATAATGGAAACCCATCCTTCAACACTTCAACTTAAACAAAATATGAAGACTTACACTCCTCATTCCTAGCGGTAGTTAGGGATTTATTTTCCCTAATCCGACAACACCGTAGCAGAACAGCTTACATGCGCATACATCACATCCATATATCATAAACATCAATTACACAAATGCATATATCACAATCTCATTGCACTATGAATTTCATACATCATGGCATCACATACAACTAACTCTTTACCTTTTTCAGGAAAGAACCACCAACAGAAAATTATCATCAAATTTTCAACAAGATAAGGCAAATATCTATGAACAAATCAATTGAAGATCAATTCCCGAAACAAGACGGGGTGACTATCTACATGACAAATACTCCTTTCAGGCCTTTGCTGGTCCAGTTTAAATCTCTCAACGATTTATCCAGATTCTTTCCCGCAAACATCTCCTCTGGTTCAGATGAATCGCTCCAAGATTTATTCTGATTCTTTTCCGGACCCCTGCTGGTTCAGCTCAAATCTCTCAACGGTTTATCCTAATTCTTTCCCGCAGACATCTTCTCTGGTTCAAATAAATCGCTCCAAGATTTATCCTGATTCTTTTCCAGACCCCTGCTTGTTCAGTTTAAATCTCTCAACGGTCTATCCTGATTCTTTCCCACGAACATCTTCTTTAGTTCAGATAAATCGCTCCAAGATTTATCCTGATTCTTTTCTAGACCCCTGCTGGTTCAGTTTAAATCTCTCAACGGTTTATCCTGATTTTTTCCCGCAGACATCTTCTCTAGTTCAGATAAATTGCTCCAAGATTTATTCTAATTCTTTTCCAGACCCCTGCTGGTTCAGTTTAAATCTCTCAACGGTTTATCCTGATTCTTTCCCACGGACATCTTCTATGGTTCAGATGAATCGCTCCAAGATTTATTCTGATTCTTTTCCAGACCCTTGCTGTTTCAATTTAAATCTCTCAATGGTTTATCTTGATTCTTTCCTGCAGACATCTTCTCTGGTTCAGATGAATCGCTCCAAGATTTATTCTGATTCTTTTCCAGACCCTTGTTGGTTCAGTTTAAATCTCTCAATGGTTTATCCTGGTTCTTCCCCAGTAGACACTTTCTCTTGTTCAGATAAGTAACTCCAAAGGTTTATCCTGATTCTTCCCAGTTAAAGGTTATTCAAGACTTCTGCTAAGTTCAGTTTCAAAATGAACCAAAGGTTTATTCAAATTCATTCCCTAGTTGAAGTTAAGTTTAGACTTGGTCTAACTTCTATCAGAGATCACTTTTGGATGGCATCCATAAGCCCATCTCCGCCAGCTCTCTAGCATTTCTCCAAATGGCATCTTTAAGCCCATTCCTTACACCTCAACTTCAAAATTATCAAAATGCAAAATTTTGGGCACTCTAGTTTTCAATCATCTTCCACCTTCAAGTCACGAATGGCAGATTCGCCAATCTAACTCTTCAGGTTTAAGAAGATTGAACAGGGGCAGTTGTTGTACCCCAAAATTTACCCTCGCATTTCTCAAAATATTATCCTGGACCCTCAGTTTTGCTTCTATCAAGTTTCAAGTCTTGGATTACAAATTTCCAAGAAAACCATTCACAAGGGCAAAATGGTCAAATGCACACTAAAAAGTCAAACTTTGACTTTTGGATCAAAAATCAAGTTTCAACAATCATATTTCATCAAGACATGAAATTGGTTCCTCAAGAAGTCAAAAGTAAGAAATTACTTTGAAAAATCAAATTTCTAAACATTTAGAAAATTTTCTAAGTGTTGAGAGAATATGGTACTTCAGAACTTCTGGGTCAGCCTCCATACAAGTGTAGTCAGAATTTGCAAACATGGTTCAGAACATGACTCATCACTCAGAACATATGGAAACTGTATTCTATAACCAGAACATGATTCTTCAGCATATGAAGGCTATGTTCAACGCTTCAGTCAGAACATCACCCTTCGAGTCTCATTCTGGTCTTCTACGATCAGAATATCACCAAATCCCAAAACCTCGTTTAAGCAGCCTGCTGCACTGCTATAGCACAGTCCTGCAATCAACTGTTGATCCAGTCCATGCCTGCACTTTCTCAAACCCCATATTTTCACCAAATTAGCATACAAAAGTTGTGATTAAAAAGAAATGGAACAATATGCTAAAAAGGTTTGAATCCCATTTGTTTTCCCCCCAAAACCACAACAAACTCACCTCTAAATAAGTTGCTCCATCACACTTTCATGGGGCTGGCTTTTTGAAAGAGAGAATTATCAAAGAGAGAAAAGAAAACAGTAAAACATTCGTGAACCCTGAATTCCTAAACAAAGCCAAAACCTTTGTTCTTCCCTTTGAATCAAAGAACAATATGTTTTCTGTTTCGTTGCTCTTGTTGACTCTAGAACATCTGAAGACAGTAGCTCGAATCTGAAACACATGCTTCAGATTCAAGGTAAGTCTTTCTAACTTTGCATCTTTTCATTCAGAACATCATTAAATATGTAAATATCATAGTATTGATGATGTCCATATCATTGCATAAGTAAGAAAAAACGGTGGATCAAAACTTCTTGAATAAAGCTAGGCTCAGAATTAGGATTAGAACTTTTATAAATTGTTGTGCTTTTATCTTTCTGATTTGCTGTTGTTAAGAACTGATTAAGCTACTGATGTTCTGACCAATGTAAGGAATGAGACGAAGTGTAACACAAAATTTCTGGGTTTTCTTCCCCACTGTTTAACACAACACAGAACTTTTGGGTCTTTCTTTCTCACTATTTAACATAACACAGAACTTATGATTTTTACTCATTGTTTGAGACAACACAAAACTTCTAAATTTTACTCACTGTTTAACACAACACAGAACTTCTGAATTTTTGCTCACTATCTAAACACGACCCATAACTTCTATTTTTACCCTCTAACCTTTCTTTCAGGATCTCAATGGCATCAACTCAGAACTTCTGATCACCTCTGACGTTTCTTTCTGAACCACAGCGCGCATGGCATCAGAACTTCTGATCCCCTTATTTTGCTTTCAGCAACATGTTAATCCTATGTTTCATTATTTCCCCTTTTCCTCTCCTGTTTTTATCATTTTTAGCATTAGAACTATTTTATATAAAAAAGACATAAAATTATTTTATTTTATCAACTAATTATTTTCCTTTTAATTTGTTAAGATAAAAAATCATTTTCAAAACAAACCTTTTTCCTTTTCTTGTATTGTACATTTCAACATGTTTGTAATAGTTAATTAGGATTTAAATTCTTGCAACCCCCCCATTTATAAATTTGTACCCCCATCCCTAAATGATGTAAGAGCGTAGGACTTTACATTTCCGCAATTTATTATTTTCAAATATAAATGTTAGTAATTAGGGTGTGTATGGCAAGACATAAAATCAACAAATAGATAACCCTAATCAAGACAAAATGCATGTAAACCAAACACACCATTCACACTTGCACCCTTAGGGTAATCCCGCTCTGTTGCCTTTCAGAAAATAGTCATGTCCCTCGAATATGGGTGTTGTACCCCAAAATTTTCCCTCCCATATTCTTCAAAGTTTTGACAAGCATCATCTCAATTTGCTCAAGTCTACTCAAGGGCTACACAGTCAAACCATCCTCCTAAGCCAGTCAAATTAAGGTTTTGGTTCTTGCAAGGAAGTTGAGGTTTTCAAGGGCTCAATCAAGTCCCATATACTCATATACATTGTCAAGAACCTACATGTCAAGTTTCAAGGCTCACAAGGTCAAGTTGCACAGTCAAAAAACCTAATTGCTCCACAGTCAACTACAGGGGCAAAATGGTCATTTAGCAGTCAAAAGTCAAAATTTTTGGTCAACATCTTATTTTGAAGCCACAATCATCATTTGATCAAGTCTTGATCATGATTCCACAAGAATGGCTCAAAAATCATCAAGATGCAAAATTTTCTATTTTTGGACAGCTGAAAAGTCAACTGTAACTTGACCAAGGCATAACTTTTTCATGGTTCATCAGAAAAATCCCATCCAATGCTCATTTTGAAGGGGATGACATTTACTACAACTCATCTTCACATTCCAAGTCCAAGAAATGCTCTCACAAAAAGTTATCAATTTTAACATTATAGGTCATTTTCAAAAGTCAACAAAAAGGAATTTTAAGTCAAAGACCATAACTTGATATTGGTAAATCAAAATGACATGGGACCAAAGGCATTGGTTAGAGGACTCCAAGCCTTTCCAAAATGTCCAAGAACATGTTCATATGATCAAAATTGAGCAAGATATGCATTGGAGAAGTTGGGAAATTTTTGTGAAATGGCAAAAGTCAACTATCCTTGAAACTTCAATTTTTGACAAAAGGGCCCACTTTTCCACTTGATTCATCCTTGTCATGCCACCCACGTGTCCCATGAATAAATTCAAGATTAAACATTTATTTTTTCTATTTTTATTTAATTTTATTGATTTAATTTATTTTAAATCCATAAAATTCAAATAAAAATCAAAAAAATTAATTAAGTGATATCTTGTGTTTTGAATGACCTTGATGCATCATAATACACATTCCAAATTCGTGTAAGGTCCATTTCAAGCATGAAATTCAAATTTGAACAAAAATGGCAAGTTTCTTTAATGGTGGTTATGGAGAAATCCAAAACTTCATTGCAAGGGTTAAAGGCTCATAATATTGCTTGATTCTCATTCACACACATATATGCAAATGTTCCAGACCAAAGACACGACCTAGAAACCTCTGAAACAAAAGAACCAAATTCAAAAATCCAAGCAATAAAGTGAAGACTGAAATCCACCTTCCGAGGCAATTCAAGGCCTTAGAGCAATTCAAACACGTTGCCTAAGTCCCCAGGAATCTTTGGAGATCAAAATCACGCATCAACGCTCAAGGAATCCTCCATAACAAGTCCCTCGGTTTGCATATTTTTCATAAATTGCATATCATTATTCATGCACTTTTAATCTATTTTTTGGGTTGGTTTGTGTTAATAGGAACACCCTGAAGCTAATGGTGTAATTCAATTTGATTTTGGGGTCCTGGAATCGAAACCACCATTAAACGAATCCTAAGGTTTCAGAGCTTTTGATTTGGGGCTTTTCCCATACTGTAAAATCAGAACATCCAAGACCCATGGTTGAAACCGGCTTGATGAGACAAATCCATTGGACACCTCGCGCCCTTTTTATATACACTGAGCGCCTAATCTCTATTTTGGATGCTTGCATTTTGTGGGGGTTTAAAACCCCCGTTATTTGTTTGTTTTTGTTTCAGGAAATGCGAAGAAGATGATCACGTGGAAGAATATGGGTGGTCCATTCAAATATAATACGCGTGCTTTCTTGTTTTAGCATATGCGTGTTGTTTTTCATATTATTTTATTTATCCACTATAATAACAAGATGCAGCGTTTGGTGTAGTGGAGGAGGACGTGTTTGTTCATCATTGGGACCTGGGTTCAATTCCCAGGTCCCCCATATAATTGTTCATATTTTTTCTAACATATTCCAATGCAGTGTTCCAGCAAAAGTCCACCATACATCTCCAACAATCAGCGTGCCAAGTGGCCTCAGAAACAGATCCAAAGGCCAGAAAATGATGAGTACCATGCTCATGAGTCAACGTGCTCCAGACAATTCCAAAAGTCAGCAAAAGGCTTGATCACTATTGGGCCCAAATTGCTTCACTTAACCCCCTTTTTTTTGGTTCACCTCTTTTTCTTCTTGTTTTATATTTCTATTTTTTTTTTGTTTATTAATTAATTTTTCTAATTATCACTAAATTAACATAACTAACCTTTTTTCATAAAAAATCAAAAAAGGGACTAATATTATTATTATTATTAATTTCATTTTATTTTTGTAAATAAATACTAATAAATTGAATTAGTTTTAATTAGGCAACTTTAACCTTTTTTTCTTAATAACTAAAATAAATTTAGAATTAGGTTTTTATTAACTTTTGATTTTATTTCCTTTTATTTTATTTCATTAAAAAACATAAAAATACAAAAACATTTTTCTTTTAATAAATTAATTAGATTAGTTATTAATTTTAATTTCATTTAATCACAAAAAAGGACAAAAAAATTCAATTCTTTCTTGAAAAAAGGGTCAAAACCCTTAGAACGTTCCCGATTAAATTTCCATTCGCGCATTTTCATTTCTTTTGATTATATTTTTGTATCTGTACAGAGGATGTAATAGTAATTAGGATTTTATTGCTTTCTTTAATTTTCTCGCACTTTATTTTACAAAACGGGTCTTTGTTTTTTTGGTGATGTATAGACCCGCGCCTTGTAATAGCGTAGAATTTATCTTTCTGCAATTTATTTTCCGCATTCCTAACTGTTAAATGCATGAAAGAATGTATGTAAATAAAATTAATCAGTAGCTCACAAATAACATGTACAAAGACAATTAACTGAAAAACAACACACAAAGCACATGCCACTCCTAGGGTACGCTTCACTCGTTGCCTCGAAACGTGGTCATCAAGTATATGGTGTCTTAGAGGTCACCCTTCTGTCCAAAAGATCCAGTTGCCTCGAAACGGTTGCCTCAGATACAAAGGATCTAGGACATTAGGATTACTTCTAAGGTGTCCTACCATTGCTTCGGTGACCACACTGTCCTGATAATCGAATTGACCCGAATACCTCCAACGATGGTGCTACCTACCCCTCAATGGTGGGATAGCACTATCTAAAGGACTTTTACACAGCCTAATTCCTTAGAGTAGGTAGATTTCTCTTAAGTACTTGCTCTCTTCAAACAAACAAAAATACTTTTCACACCTCACACTTTCTAAAAGTTTTCAAACAAAATTTTTCATACACTCTTGAGGACTGATACAAGAGTTACTTAGAATTTTTTCAAACGAAACTTTTTCAAAACCCACATACACTTGAAAAGCAAATCATTTTTTGAAAACATAAGAGCAAGTACCTAAGAGCCCGTGGATAACCACAGATAGAAAGGGTGCTAACACCTTCCCTTTCTATAAATCTACCTCCCGAACCGAGAAACATTCTCAAAGAAGGAATTTTGCTGTGCTTTTGTCCTTTCCATGTTGGAGAACATAAAAGACGGTGGCGACTCTTGCTTACCGCGACATTTCGCGAACCAGCTTAAAAAAACAGTCAGTTCTATTCCCACCGATCACAATGGGCATTTTAGCAAAGACCCTCGATAAAAGATCGTAGTCCCTCGACGTCCCTCGATGTTGCCTTCCGTAAACGATCTAGTCCCTAAAAGAAATTGCTAAAGTGTCCCATAAGCTTCCTTCTATGACTATACAAACGTCCCACGCCGGTCCCTTCACATCCAATGATTGGGTTTCTTACCAAAACAATGGTAAGACAAACCACATCTAAAGGAGGAGGAAAAGAACATTTAAGACCTTTTGAGTAGGTAGGTTTCTCCTAGTTGCTCGCTTGCTCACAACAAAAACATTTTATACACCAACACTTTCATTTTGAAACGTCTTCAAAAGACAAACACTTTGTATGGGTTCTTATAGAAACGAGAACCATTACAAAGACACCTTTTCAAAATCACTTTCAAAAACACATTCCACAAACACCTCTTTGAACTATTTTCAAAACCAACACTTTGTACGCGTTCTTATAGAAACGAGAACCATTACAAAGACGTTTTTCAAAATACTTTCAAAACCATACCACAAGAAAATTTTCAAACAAAAGCAAGTGATCTAGCAAGCCACTAAGAGCCCGTAGATAACTACGGATGAAAAGGGTGCTAACACCTTCCCTTTTCATAACCTACCCCCGAACTCAAGAAATAATCTTGAAAGGTCTTTCATGTTCTTTTCAAACTTTCCTTATTGGATAAAAGAAAAGTCGGTGGCGACTCTTGTTATCCGCAACAATTGCGATCAAACGCAAAACACCCAAGTCAGTTCTCCCACCGTGTTACAGTCAACCTTTGACTTCTGTGTTGACTTCTGCTCAGATGCCAACAAAATATCAATTTCTCTAATCAAATTGGATCTTATGATGAAATGGTGATGATCAATTAATCAAATAAGGATTCCTTGAAGCAAGTAACATAACATAGAATCATGTTTTTCTTAGAAAGTCAATCATGCATTAATTTTGACCAGAACCCTAGCTGAGGACCAAAAAGATAGGAGATGATGATCAATACTTCAAACCCTAATCCTTTGATGATTCTTGGAGAGTCTCTTGAACCATATGATCTTGTGTATCAAGAGGATACTGATGATGATGAGATCTCAATCCTCAAAGCCTCTAAATAAAAATTCTCTTCTTCATTTGATGATGAACAACTAAACCTCAAAACCCTTGATCCCATACACTAGAACCAATGAGATGCATATGTATGTATGTATGATGAAGCATAAACCTATTTAAGATTTATAAATAAGAAGTCAAATTTTGAGGTGCAACAACAGGTGGTCGCTTCGAATCAACATCTGAACAATGGAAGTCAGGTGAAAACAAAGACATCACGTGCTTTGAATGCAAGGAGCCAAGTCATTACAAGAATGAGTGTCCCAAGCTTAGAAAAGATAAGCCAGAGTATAAAGTATTTAAAGGGAAGAATAAACAGTTGATGGCTACCTGGGATGACTCTGATTCTTCAAAAGATGAGTCTAGTGAAGAGCAAGAGAACATGGCATTGATAGCAAGCATCAAAGCATCTGATGAGAAGATTCAGTCAGACCTAGAATCAGAATCTGATTGAGGTATTTTCTAAACTCCCCCGTTTTGAATTAGAATCTTGTTTGTGTGAGATCTTGGAAAAATATCAGGAGCTTTATAAGTCCATGTATCTGAATATGAGGCATACAACAAGCTTAAGAAAGAATTCTCAATTTTAAATGAAGAAAATTTATTCTTAAGAATGATAAATATTCCCTCAAAAGCAAGAGTTCTAAACTTGAGGAATAAATTATTTCAACAACTTCTGTGAGTTCTGATGATGTCATAAAGAAGTATGACAAATATTTCTAGAAATTCCTTGCTAGAAGCCAAGATATAAACATAATGGCTTCAATGATCTATGGTGTTAGCATAAATGGAACTAGAGGAATTGGTTATGATTCTCATAAAGAATCTACTTCTGAAAAAGATGAAAAAACACATAATCTTAAGTCTCACTTTGTACTTGTTGGTTTTGTTCCTGAAAAAAAACTTATTTCAAAACCTAAGGCAAAACCAAAGGCTACACCTCGTCATTTTCACTATTCATATAAATATGTTTATCCTGCTCAGAAACCCAAGGTTGTTAAGAACTTTAGGAGTACTAACAAGAAAGGCCCCAAAGAATAAGGGTATCTAAGGATAAGATGATTTATGTTGTAGATATCCTTTGCATCCAAGTTAAAACGTCATCTATGGTACCAGGACTCTGGGTGCTCGCAACATATAACCGAAAGAAGGCATATGTTCCAAAGCCTGGAACTTAAGCCTAATGGCTTTGTGGATTTTGGAAGTGATTAAAAAGGGAAGATCATAGGCTCCAGAACAATAGGTAATGGTAATATCCATTCTATTACTAATGTTATACTTATTGATAGATTAATGCATAATCTATTGTCCATAAGTCAATTAAGTGACAATGGTTATGATATTATATTTAATCAAAAGTCTTGTAAAGTTGTTAGCCACAAGGATGGATCCATTATTTTTAATGGCAAGAGGAAGAACAACATCTATAAGATTAGACCTTCTGATATTAAAGAATAAGATGTTAAATGCATCATGTCTGTTAATGAAGAGCAATGAGTATGGCATAGACGATTGAGCCAACTTTTCATATTTTCATCTTTTTGTATGTAATTGTTTTATTTTGAACACTAAGGAAAATATTAACAAGCTTTATTATATAGCACCAAATAAATGAGTCAGCACAATTGGTAAAGAGGTAAGGCTTTGAAGTATAAGGTCACGAGTTTGAATTTCACTTGCTATATTAGTATTATTTTTCCTTTCATTTGTTACTAACTTTATTTCCACTTTAAAATCACAAAAATCACATTTTTTTTATTATTTAATTGCTTTTTTCATTTTCTTTTATTATTATATTTAAAATTATAATTTTTTAATTAAACTCATTATTTTATGCAAAAAATAGTCAAAAAACACTAAAATAAATAAAATCATTTTCATATCAAATATTTTTCAAATCACATATTGTACATGGAAATAAATAGGTCCAGATTCTTAATATTACTGACCAAGATAAAATCAGAAAACTTTGGGCTTTTTTATTTTGGATAATTTTCTTTTGTGGTGTTTTAACCTAATTTTTCACTCTATAAATAGACTTCTATTTTGACAATTCAAGACATCAACAATCTTTTATAATTTCTCTATACACACTGTCAATAATTTCACAATTTCACAATTTTGCAATTTTCTCACACACACTTTATTCACAAGTCTCATAATTCACATCTTTTATCAAAAGAAAACTTTTTTAAAACTATTTACAAATTTCTTTCTGGCCGATGATTACATTTTCCATATAAGGCATACCTTTTTAATTTAAATTTATTTTTACACCACATGATGATAATATCTTATGGTCATTTTTTTTCAAATTATATATTTTTCCAATTTCTTGTTACTAGCAACTATTAACCATTGTACATGGTGTTATACCCAAAATTTACCCTCTTCATTTCTACCCTATTTGGCGTATATTTCATCATCATACACATGCATACATATCATTGATTATATGGTTATAGGATCAAGTCACTTATGTTAAGCTTCGTCAGGTTATAGAAGATGTTTATTTTGTTAGTCAACATACTCAGAGCATTCTCTAAGCTATTTAATCAGTGGGAGGTCAAGTCCATATCATGACAAGTTCTCATGTGTTCAAGCATGCCTTGAATTGTAGAGAAAATCAAGCATTTCAGTCAATTCAGAACAGTTTGAGCAGAAAAGCAGTATTTCACAGTGCGACTTCAAAAATTCATAACACCTGTCTTGAAAATTAACTTCGAGTGGTTCTTTGGGCGTTAAATCCATCTTTACATCTTTACAATTCATATGTTCGGGTCGTAATCCAATTCTTTGAAGAAGATCTCCAAAAGTGCAAATTACTTGAAAATTACACAATGAAGCAAATATTCAGTTGATTGTTTTCTCGATATTCAAAAAATTATAAATTTCTCATTTCTCAACATTTTGAGATGATTCTTAAAGAATTATGTTACAATTTGTGTCAGCTACAATTTTTTTTAGGTCCTGAGTTTAGATTATGCTCCGAAGGCTTCTGTTTATGGCTCGCTTCTCAAATATGTATAGTGGAAAAGACGCGCAACCAAAATAGAGGGTTTTTTGTCTCAAATTTCTTACCATTGCGAAATTCAAAAATTTCTCAATTTTTATCATATCAGGGCGATTCTTTTGGCACAACATCACAAATTTCATCATATATGATTTTACTTCAGGACTCAAGTTCAAATTCTGCTTCGGGAGTTATGAGCTTGTGGTTTGTTTCTTGAGTGCATACAAAAATAAGTGGAAAATTCTGCACTTCAAGAATAAGGAAATTTATTCTTTTTATATCATTTTCCAAACAAGGCCTTAGCTCATTTCTATATATTCTTTCCATTCAATTTGAGAATCACTTTTTGCTCATTCTATACAAAAATCACTCAAATTCAAAACTCTCTCTCAAGTTTCTCTGAAGAACACAAAAGCAAAAGTCTCGACTCCTCCCTCTCTCTTAGAATTCCGATCGGAACTCCCTCTCACTAAGCCTTCTGCCGACTAATCTCCTCTGCCAGATTTCTTCTCTTGACCAGTCCGACCATCCCACCAGACCGCCAGCCTATTCGCCACTCCCTCCGAGCTCACGATAACGCCCTCCGTCAACTCCTATGTCACTAGTCATTATCTCGGCCATTACTCCCTATGTCGGTCCTTCCTCTTTTGCGGGGATCTCCCTTCTTCTTTCGATTCAATTCTTCGATCGTTCCCCTCTTCGCGTCATTTCAGTAATTTCTCTAATTCATGTGTTTATGTGATTTAATTGTTGAGTTTAAGACTTGATTCTTGAATTATAAGATTACATAAGTTGAACCTTGATTTTGTGAAAATAAGTGATTATTGAGGTTGATGATTTTGAATAAGCTTAGAATTGGTCGAGTGTGTGTTCAATTGCTTAATTGATTGAGATTAATTGTGGTGTTTACACGTTGATGTCGATAATTTGTACATAATCGTTAATTGACGCGTCTAGGTTTGATTTTGAATTGATACGTTATACATAATTATTGATTTTACGTGTCAGAATCGAATCTTAAAGTGTTTAATTGATATCGACGCATAGATTAATTTTGGTTTCCGTACTTGGAAGTTTTGGTACCGGTACTGATTTATTGGATACAACTTATTTGTGAATTTAGATTGATTTTCATGTGTCGATGTTTGGCTTTTGTGCATTAAAACATTGATTTCAAATCGATTTTTAGAAGACATCGATACATACACTATGGCTTCACAGAGTTCATAAATATGTTGCACGTTGTGTTTTAATTGTTGCTCGATGCATAAGTGATTTTGTGTTGGTAGTTGGTGGATACGGGTATCAAATTTGATTGACTTTAAGCCAACTTTTTGAGCATTACATTTGTTAATTCATTGTTGTCTGGAAAATGGTTTTTGCATGCATATTATGAGTTAACCCATATTTGTTGCATATTTGAGATTTGTAGCATAATTGGTGGATACCGGTATCAAGGTTGGTTGATTTCAATTTGATTTTTAGAGCATGTTATGAAGTGCGATGTTGCTTCCCAGTGTTGGTAAAATCTTGTAAATTTTGATTTAATTTTTGCTTGATGTGTGTTTGTGCTTGTTAGCATATTTGTTTGACATTGGTGTCACTTTTGGTTGATTTTATTCCAACTTTTCGTGCACTTTCATGTGTTTATGTGTTGCTGCCCAGAAACTGATCGTAATGTTCCAATGCATGTTTGCAATTTATATTTTCATGATTTAGTCTTAATTTAAGTTGTGATGTGAATATTTGATTTTGTTTATGCCTCCTTGTTATTTATAACTCTTTGGTTGACTTGTGCAAGGCATTTCAAGAGAGGTTTCAATCGTTTAATTAATTCATGGTTATTCGATTGAAAAACATTTTATTCCACTTCTTTGTGGATTCGAGTTTGCTTCTGTCGCGCTTGATTGTGTTTCTCATTTCATGAGATGTATATATTGTTGTTTCTTTTCTAGATTGGTATCTTGTGCAGGTTTATTATTGGTCATGCGGATGTGTCTGATACACATTTCACATATGATTTATTTTCATATTGTCGATGCTTTGGCACCAATTCTGAGCACCCGATTTCTGACTAATTTGTTTGTTGATGCTAGCTTGCACGAATATCTTTGGTTTTCTTATTGCATTACTTAGCTAATATGGGTTGATATCCGTTTGGTACTTCTTCTTGTCCATTTTCATTCCGCTTTGTTTTATGCTTTCTTTGCTGTGAGAAGTAGGAATAGGGATGCATGACTGGGAGTCCCTACTTTAGGTGAGAGATTTTGTTTAAAGTCCTCAAAGGAGGCAATGTTTGTGTTTTTTTTGTGTGCATAAGACCTCGACAAAGGTAAATCCCATCCCCCTTTATTTTGTGCAAAGACCTCGAAGAAGGCATTGATAAAGTCCTCAAAGAAGGCAATAAGGCAAAGTGTGGGTCCGTAATCGACCCCCGCCATTTCAAGTCCCTTGGTCATTCTTAGCTCACGTTGTACATTGACGATATGAATTGTGCTACTCTTGTTATCGAGTAGGTCAAATTGGAAGGTAGGGCTCGCAACTGGCCCCCATAATTTGTCTTTATCTCACATTGGTAAACATTAATGCTTCGCATTTGTCCATATTGTCTTCTATCTCCAACCTTGATGACATGATATCATGGTTAGGTGTTTATTTGCTTTAGACATTCACGTTGTCTCTTCTCTTGCCTAGATGACACCATATCTTGGTAAAGAGTTGATACCCACTATTATTTACTTCTTGCCTAGATGACATTATATCTTGGTTAAGCGTTTACATCCATCCCTCCATTTTTTTCTTTCCTTGATGACGTGATATCATGGTTAAGAGTTATTACCCATCCCCCATATTTCTTTCCTAGATGACATTATATCTTGGTTAAGAGTTTTGATCCTACCTTGATGACATGATATCATGGTTAGGTGTTATTTCCTTTCCCTTTTATCCTACCTTGATGACTTGATATCATGGTTAGGATTTTACACTAGAGTAAGTGGTTACTTCTCATGCACTGTGTCCTTGATTTCATATCTTGTTTAAGTCTTGATTGCTTGTGTGTTTCTTTCTATTGTGTGTTCACATGTTCCCCATAGGATCTTTAGTTTATTCTTGGTCAAGTTTGAACTAAGTAGACCTTAGGATTCATATCCATGCATGCAAGCTTTAGGTAGAATTCCCTTGATCCCAACTTTAGGTCCACAAGCATGACAACAAGTAGGATTGAGATTCCCCTTTTGTTAGATTTTTCTTTTGGCATCCCTTTTAAGACTAAAAGTATTTTTCTTTGGAAAATTCATAAAACACTCTAACATTCTCAAATAGTTTTTCTAGGTAAAAAACACCAACCAATGCAAAATCTTTTTATCTTCAAACTTTTTCTTTTAAAACCTTTTCGATAAGGGTATGTTGTTTCAAGTTCGAGCAACCTGGAAATGCTAAGTGTGCGAGTGGTCGAGTATGAGTCTCTTACGATCTGCAACACTAAGCACGAGTTGCAATCCTAACCGCAAGGATACGAACACATCATTATCCATAAAAAACATGCAACGAACCAAAACTTTTAAGGTGAACTAATAGTGCCTTGATCCCTATTGCACGGTAGATTGCACGGTAGATTGCACGTATGCACAAAGGTTCTTAACCGAGGCAGGCATGGCGAATAAAACTTTCTTTTTGTATATAATCCTTTGCGTTCATGCATTCCCTTTACAGATTAGCTTTTATATTTCAGACACACCCTTTAGATTTAGACAACAATAGTGGATTATGTGGAGTACCACAGGCGTGAGGGGTGATAATACCTTCCTCTCGCGTAATCGATTCCCTTACCCGTTCTCTTGGTTGCAAGACCTTGATTTCACCCTCTTCAGGTTTTCTTTGATGTTTTCCTTTCCCTTCGGCGGGATAAATAAATATTTGATGGCGACTTCATTGTTTGTTTGAGAGATTTATTTTCTCGAGTTGCTTCAGTTGGAGACTTCACTGGGGACACCAAAGTGAGCTGGTCCAAGCTCTTGTTTGTGTTGTCTTTTGGTTAATTATTTATTTTAGATTTTTGGCTTATGAATATGTATATATGTTTATCTGTGTATATGTTTATATATATGTATATGCGCATTCATCTGCATCTGGATTATTGGTTCTATTATTTTTTATTGTTGTTGTGTTGTGTTGTTTCGTTGGTGGGAGGGTGTTATATGAGGTAAAAGACCCATTACCCAGGATAGTATACACATAGGTTAGAATGGATACTCATGTCGAAACTCGTGTTTTTTTTACATGCGTGAGGAAGCATGAGATACCATACTCATATGAGGTTCTCTAGACAATGCCTTTGTCTTACACCCTTTGTGCAGAGACGAGGTGTTAGAATAGAGGACTCCCGACTCTGGTTTCCACTAGAAACCCCTATTCTTATTAGAATTTCTTTGTGAGGTAGGGTGGGAACTATTATTACAGGTATAAATACTGAACTTTGATACTTGGTTCTTTAGTATTCTTAAATGGTCTGGACTTTTGATCATGTTAGATGTGACTGTGGTTCTGTTATCAGCACAACAGTGTTCAGAAAATGGAGCCTTAATCATATTGCATTCATGAAACATTATATTAACCGCATTGTTAACATACATGTTTTATTATTTCCAGGATCTCTAGTCTTTGAGTCTTGTCGTTAGGCCACCTTTGAAGATGGATACTAAGAAGAAAGAAACCCACATATATCATATTGTCTACAAGTTCCCAGTGTCAGTTCTTGATAATATTCTAATGCTAGCCAAAATGTCTCCTCCTGAAAATGTTGATACCTTTACAAAATATTATGGAAGGATTTTGATGTGTTTAAAGTTGCCTCTCACCGAATACCAGAAGAATGCCATCCAAGCTATGTTTTAGTTTTATGATTACACACTAAGATGCTTCATGTTCCATGACTATCTATTAGCACTGACTTTGAAAGAGTATTCCACCCTCTTGGATATTTCTATTTTGAACCAAGTTACTTTCCATACTTCTATTAAGAAACATTATGTTGCTCAGACTGTTGTCGCCCTTTATTTGGGTGAATCTGTTATAAAGGCCAACTTTGCAAAGAAAATACTCATACACGGTTTTCATTTGAATGTTTTGTTGAAGGAAGCTAAGGCCAAGGCTGATAAGAAAGATTGGAAGGGTTTCAATGCTATCTTAGCTTGTTGCATTTATGGGATGGTTCTGTTTCCCAATTAGATCAAGTTTGTTGACGAGAATGTTGTTTCCATATTCATGCAAAGAAATCATGTGCCCACTCTCCTAGGAGATGTCTATCATTCTATTCACTCCAAAAGATACAAGGGGAAAGGTGGAGTTGTTCATTGTTGTGCTTTCTTATTGTATCATTGGTTTAGAGGTTATCTTCCTCGTCGTGGAGCTTTCATTGATACTCAGTGTACTTTGAAATGGGCTCCGAGGCTGATGGGGCTCACCTCCAAGGATATTGACTGGTATACACACGATTTGTCTAGGACCGAGAGTAAAGAAGTTATTGTCGGTTGCAGAGAATTCTTTAATGTGCCTCTCATGGGTATAAGGGGTGGAATTAACTATAATCCAACTCTTTCTCGAAGGCAGTTGAGATCTGCTCTGAGATGACCACCTGAAAAGGAGTATGTGCGAGAATCCTTGTTCTATGATGTTCCTGACAATACCGGATGGATGGATAGAGATATCAAAGCTTGGAAAAGCATTCACTTTGAAGGAGGACAATATTTGGGTGGTAGGAAATATCCCACAGCTTACGCGCCTTACATTTAGTGGATTAAAGAAAAAAACAAAGTTTTGCATTGGCCTTTTGCCATAGAAAGCCTTTGTACCCTCAAGAGCTTATCAACCTGATTTTGTACCAAAGGGAGACTATGAGAAATTTCATGCTCGGAATCGACAATTTCTTGAGGAACGTGAGACTATAGTGGTAAAGTGTCTAGTGGCTACCCAAGAGAAGACTCAACTAGCCCATGCGCTCAAAAAGTTCAAGGGAGAGACGTCAGGGGTTGTAAAAAAGAGACCAAGGGTTGAAGACAATTCTATTTCTTTGGAAGATCAATAAAAGGTTGTTGATGAGATTGAAAATGAGTACAAACAGAACTTCCAAGATAATGAGATCCTCAAAGCTTCCAAAGATGAAATGGAGAAGAGATACAAGGCCAAGGTTGAAGAGTTAGAGAAGCAGCTTTCTAGTCAAAGGTGCCCAATTTAAGGAAGAAAACACCTAGAGGCTCACAGTATGGACTCGGCTCAAGGGCAGTAACATTCATCTGGAACAGGTTATAGAAGAGAATGCAAAGCTCAAGATTCAATGGAAGGACAACCCAAGGGACGGGGATCATTGAGTTATATGGAATTAGATGATTTTGTTGTTTTTTCTCTTTTTTTCAAGGGTCACCATCAGGCTTGTTGATGAGATCTCTCTTGGCTTATTGTAATGCTTTCGGTACCGATGTTTGAACTATTTGTATTTCTTGTCCCGATTTAATGAAGATCTGGATTATTGGTGTTCACTACTTTGTCTCTTGCTTTTGCCTAAGAACTTGAATCAAAGCTCTAGAATCCTAGAAATATTTAAACATGTCATTTCATGCATTACACGCACTCATGCATTAATATATATCATGCATAACAGGTTTTCAAGCTGGTTTTCTTATCCTAGTTCTGCTTTTATTTAGCACAAATTGCAAACCCTATGTTTCACTATTATCTCATAAGGAGTAACCAACATCAACAAATGGAACAACTTCAAGCTAATTTGGCTGAAATGAGGGCTCATATGGGTCGGTTTATGGTGGACATGCAGGATATGGTCCATGGTCATAATCTACTCAACGAAGAGGTTATTCAGTTGAAGACTCGAGTGAGTTTAGCTTTGGAGGTTTTGAGGAAAATGTTGAAGAAGGAAAATGATTATGCGCCTTTTGACACCACATGAGTTGTTTTCATTCCTCATGTTGTAGGACTCATAGTACACCAAGAGGTACCTTGTGAATCTTTTCCACCACCTTTGGTTCTAAAACCTTCTTGTCAGAAGCTACTCCTAGGTCACCAAGAGAATCAGAGGCGTGTAACTCATGAACCAAGGAAGAAGGGCCTGAGACTCTGTTCAACCCCATACCAATGCCGTATTCACAGTTACTTCAACTCTTGTTATAGTCTCAATTGGTCAATATGCAAAACATGCCTACTAAGGATCCCACCATAAGTTGTGGCGCTAATTATCGTTAAGAACTCCATTCTGGAGGTGTAGGCCATGATGTGTGTAGCGGTAGAAATGTTGAGACTAAGCCATTGGATTGACTTAACTCGCATAGATAAAATAAAAATTACCACTGTACTTTATTATTTCCAAAGGAAATGGTAAAGAGCGAATAAACCCAAAAAGATAGGGGAGAATCTAGGTACGGGGGTTTATTATGAAAAGGTAAGGTATTAGCACCCTAAACATCTACGGTGCTCCGCAAGAGCCTCTTTGAAAATTTGTGTATTTTGGCTATAAAAGGTGGAATAGTTGGTAGAGATGAGAAAAGAAGTATTTTTTTACAATTTTTGCACCTATTGCGGCTGCGAACCTTTAGTGCCTACGTACCACCTTCCGTGCAATAGGGGATCAGGGTACTCGTAGTTCACCTCAAAAATTCTAAAACATAAATGTGTTGGTTAATTTTAAGAGAAAAGACATCATCGTCATATCCGAGTGGAAAACATACTTACTATCCACGATCATGAGAAAGGAGAATTTTATTCATCTCAAAGTGGAGGATTTAACTTGGATTTTAAAATAAACAAAGCCTCACTCAACACCCAAGTGGAAAATATCTCACTTCACTATATATCATAAAAGTATAGTAGCTTGCATCACTACAACAACCGACAAAAGTGTAAACGTTTGAGAAAAGTTTGAAAGTAAAAAGCCAAAGTGGAAAAATGGTTTAAATGAGGTTAACTAGACTTTTAGTCTTTCAAAATATGTGAAGGTATGGTTAAATTGATTAATGTTTCATTAAGAAAATATTTTTTAAAATATATGGACCTAAGTCCAAGTTCACTATGAAAGCCGTTCAAGTTATAAAAACGAGAAAAGTTTTGAAAAGGAGGGAGGGGATTTTTTAAATTAAAGAACATATGAGATGAGGGACTATCCTAAAGTATAAGGTAAAAGCCAAGGAAAAAATTATCTAACCAATAAGAAGTCAATGATGAGTTCTAAGTTGTTGTGAATTTGAGTGCGAATAATTAGCACTCATCGGCTTAATTAGTTTTCTTTTTGTCAATAAACCTAAATTTTAGTATATATTCAATATAGTTTACATTATAGTGTATTTATTGCATTATTATGTAAATATCATTGAGTTTAATTGATTTGATCTCATTTTTGTTGGTATTCGGGCTTTCCGATGCTTCAAACTGGGCGTGAATCAGAGTTACAGTTCAAAAGTTATGGCCGAAACAGTGCAGAATGCTATGCTGGTTTTTCAACTTTCTGTCATCCATCGCTGGGTGAAGTTAGGCGAGCTGTAGCATGGGGAAATGCTGTTTTGGTCGTTGGACGATGCTTTTTAGTCATCGAGCGATGCTGGACAGTCAGAAATGCATGTTTAGGTGTAAAAACACATTTGCGGGGTAAGGTTTTGGGTATTTTTGATCCCAACTCCATCAACCTTCATTTTTGGATAGGATTAGATTAGAAAACAACATTGAAGCTTGCATACGGATGATCCGGGATGGATTGCTCATAAATCGGTGCTGACAAATTGGTAGATTTGTGGTTCATTTCTCTTCCTCTCGGTGTATTCTTTATGTGTTGAGTTTGTACATGTATTTACTCTTAACTTATGTATATTTTTCGCCCATGGAATTATATTAGACTTGCTTTATAAATCTCTGTCGATTGTTGTCCTGGATTTTTGCTCAGTGCTAGCGATTTGAGTTGTTATAGACATATACTGCTTAGATTCTTATCTAGGATGATTATCTGTTAGTTTCTGAACTCTAGAGATAGATTTAAAGCTAACATCTACTTGGGTATCAGATCTTAATGCCTTTGTATGGTTGTGTTATACTGAGAGATCGTCAGTGCGATTACATAGTTGTCTTCTGTGTTATTAAGGAGGCAGAGAGATCATTTCCTTGGTGATAAAGTCGGTCTCTCAATTTGGGTAAGAAATGACTTAGGTTGAATGTAACTGGTCGGTAGGTTTATGTTTGTGATGAGTAGATTATATGCAGGCTTGATAAGTTCTTCCTTAGTTTTTTTCTTTTGTTTAAATTTATTTTCTACTGATAACATTTTCTTTACAAACCAATTCAAAAGAAACTTATAAACGCGAGAATTTGTTGAACGAAAACTCAATAACCAATCTCTGTGGACACGATAAATTCTCGGATAAATATTTCCAAAACTTGTGTTGCTTGCCGCTATACCGTTTAAACAGTCAACACTTGACATATGAAGTCAATGTAGAATTCCTATCCTTTGGATTGAAACCAAGCAAGCAAAAATACTAAACCTCTGAGAAATACTAAGCTTCAGGAGAATTAAGTCTTCACAAAAATTGGGCGGCGTAAAGGCTATATACAGAGGAATTCTAAATCACAAACAAAGCATATAATCAAAATAACCTGCACACAAAGAAAGTCAACCCAATGTCTTGGGGTAAACCACAAGAACTTCAGACAAAAATAGCAACAAAGTCACAAGGTCCCCAAGGGTATCAAGGCTTCTGAT
Source organism: Vicia faba (assembly GCA_948472305.1). Lineage (NCBI taxonomy): Eukaryota > Viridiplantae > Streptophyta > Magnoliopsida > Fabales > Fabaceae > Vicia > Vicia faba. The sequence goes on along the minus strand of OX451739.1, from coordinate 1,497,714,483 downwards.
CCTAAGTCGAAGAGGTCTACAATTCCATAATGCCAAGGGTAGTAACCAAATAGTCTAAGTAACCTTAAAGATTTTAATATTCAAGTTGGTTATTAAGTGTCTTTAAAAGAAAATAAAAGCTCAAATGAGCAAAATAAAAAAAATGACATAAAGATAAATGCTCAAGTGAGTAAAGATAAAATGACATAAAGATAAATACTCAAGCAAGCAAATATGAAAATAACATGAAATGTAAATGCTAAAGTAAATGGTGCATAAAAGTAAGAGCATAAAATAAAAGGCATAAAGTAAAGTCAATTGTTAGTGAATTAGAAGTTAGAGGTTAGTTGAATGACCATCTTGAAACTTGCATTTGAAAACTCAATAGAAGATTGATAAATTCAAAGCTTCTCAACAAAAAGTTTCATTTTCTTTTTTGTCAAGTATATCATTCATTTCAAGTACTCAAGGTAACGACATATGATCAACGATGTTCAAATGATTCACTTAGACCAAAGGTCATGAAGTTCATTAGAGAATTGATAAGATCAAAGCCTCCTAATAATGAACCTCAAAGTTATTGGATCCAAGGTTTCAAATTAAACATTCTTGGGCTTGCAAGCATAGGTTTGAGCCACTAATGATCATTTTTCGAATCGGGATAAATTTAGAGCTATGTTAAGCAATCGTAAGTGGACTTATGTAGAAGTCACACCTATTTTGAGGCCGGTCAATAGAAATTTATCTACCACATGTTAGAGAAATGATATGCAGATTATTCTCCAACAACATGTAGCACAAGTAAGAAAGAGACAAGACGGAGAGGGTTGGGATGTATCAGATGTAATTAGGGTTTCAAATATCATCAACATCATTCATCCATTTTGGTGGATTTGTGTTTTTCAACTTATCAACACTCAAGATTCAATGAGGTTGAGGAAGTTGTCCCAAAATAATACCCCAAATCAGGACCAAACAAAAATGATAAAATAATATTTAATAAAAAATTATTTAAATGATTAATAAAAGGGAAATGATTGGTAAAATACACAGTATATTAAAACACCAAATAAAAATCCTAAAAAAATAGTCAGAGGTTAAACATGAGCCAATAAGTGTTGAAAAAAACTTTCAGAATTTTTTAAAGTTAGAAACTATTTTTAGAATTTAAAGAAATAAGCAAATAAAATCAAAATTTGTGAAAAATAGTAAAATAGGAAATAAAAATAAAAATAAGGTCACTAATATTTGTCAAGAGCTCATTGGATCCTTCCATATTTTTTTCAGAATTTAAAAATTAGGAAAAGTATTTTTAAACAATTAAAACAATTTAAATAAAGTGAAAAAAATCATAAAAAATAGCAAATCATAAAATAAGTTTGTGAAAAAATAAAAATCAGAAAGAGAACAATCAAAGTTATTTTTGGATAATTTTTTTAGAATTTTAGAAGTTGAAATGGATTTTTTTTTTGAATTTTTGAAGTTTAAAACAATTAAAATATATAATCATAAAATAAAAATTAAACCAAAAAGATGTAGACCATTGGATCAAAGTCAAAACGAGTTAGTAATCAAATTTAAGGGATCTGTCGCATTGTGCATGATATGGACATTACTGAATAAACCATCAGATCATTAATTAAAAAACATATTTAAAAAAACATGTGGTGCCTTGTCATTGATTGAGAGATGACACATTGGACATCATCATCCTCCGACCACGCGTGAATTGTGGGTCTCACAAACTGTAAAATCAGGAGCTCAGACCCGTGTTATTTGCTTCGTCTCTTCAAGACGATTTCAATGGTACCCTCGCGAAAAATTTATATTAATCACAACTTAGTCGATTTGCAAAAAAACAGAAGGAAATAATTGAAAAGGGATTTGAAAATTCATGACCAAAACTCACTTCTAGTTAAAAAAAACCAACGATGATATGAGTATCAGAGTGAAGAGAGCTACATTATAGCAACAAATTTGGAGAGAATTTATGGAGGAATCTACCTGTTGAAGCTCAACTTCAGAGCCCTGAAACTTGACTTGGCTAGCACGATTTATGACACTTCAAGACTTGGTTCTTCTTCTGTTAGCTTTAGTGAAGTTCAAGGATGAAGAATCAACAAAGAAACTGGATTGAAAGATGCTTTAAAACCAAATTCGAAATTGCAGAATTAAGAGGTATATAGGGAGTTTAACAAAGGTTCTTTGGCTCTCTAAAACTTATTCAATGAGTGGGATATTATTCTCTATTTATAGGGAAATGAATGGAATAAAGAGGAGGTCTGGATGATGTAATTTTAGTTAAAATCGTGCAAACCTGCATCATGAGCAAAGTATGACTTGTAAGTTGTCAAAACTCAACCATTCCTTGTGTTTTGATGTGTTGAACCTTTTAGACAACTTAGTTAATCATGTTTAAACATCAAACGCGTGACAAAATAGTGTTTAGAGGTCACACTAATCAATTTGCAATCTGACTGTAAATGAAACTTTAGCTCCAAGGTACCAACTTTGAATCCATGGTGCACACAGCTTAAAAGGCTTTACAGCATAATTTTTGAAGCATTTGAAAGACATTGTTACAATATTTACAATGTGCCAAGAAAGGCTCATTTGGATAATTGAGCTAAAAGTTATGGCCAATTGAATTTATGAAAAACACGCAGATCTTTTGTACTTCGAAAAATTCTAAGTGTTGAACTTCAAAATGACCTATAATGTTCTTCAAAAATACATGACCCTCCACTCAAAATCTGGTTTTGATATCTGAAGATGAAATGAAGTAGACCTCTTGAGTTAAAGTATGGAATTGAGATCACTCAAAAATCATAAAAATTGAAAGAGTTATGGTCCTTGGAAGATGATGAACAAATTTAGGAAAAATTCACAAAAGACCTATAATCTTTTTCAAATCTTTAACCATTTTCCAAACATCTTCAAGTCTTACACATAAAAACAAAGTTGTAGCAGACATCCCAAATATTATTATGGAAAAATAATGGGCTCAAGGAGATAATAATTGACCAAGTTATGATCATTTGAAGTCAAACCCTAAAATTCAAAGGCCTTTCAAGGAGACTTGTAATCTTTCTCAACCATTAGTGATCTTCCATTAAAAATTAGCCTTAGATTTATTAAGAGAAATGGTTAAGGACCCTTTAAAGAGAATTATTGCTTTGGAATCAATCAAAATCCTCAAAAAAATAAGGAAGATATGGTCCTTAGAAGTCAATAAACCCTAACTCAGAGAGTGTCAAAATGACTTGAAACCCCTTTCAACTTTTGATGATTTTTCTTGCACAATTGAATATTGTCATGTGAAGAGAGGTTGTTATTGATGATGATAAAAATCCATAGAAAAAAGAAACAACTCAAAATTTTGAGAATAGAGAGAGTTATGCACTTGTGATCACTGAATCAAGCATTTGCTCAATTAGGTCAAACTTGTTGAGCCAACCTTAAATCTCTTTGAACTTTCTTGGCAAAATAAAGCATGATGAACCATAAGAGGCCTTGAAATGTTATTTTATTGAAGCACACTCAAATATGGAGTTTAAGTCTCAATGAAGCTTGTTGAAGAAGACATAGAAATAAACACATGAACCTATGAATCTTCTTGATGAATGCCACCACCAACTTTGAAGAAATATTGACCTAAATGAAGTGAGGGAACACCTTGAACCACAAATATTTGACATCATAGACATGGCCTTGAAACTTGAGCTCTTGCCATCCATTGAAGAAACATTTGACTGAGAACCATCCTTTAAAACCCTAGGTTAGATGGTCAGGTGAATGCAATTGTGATCACCTACAATATGAACATTCAAAGAAACATATATACACATATTGATGTTAGTTAATAGAATACATGTAAAAGATACACATTTTAAGATGCTTGGTGATCCCTCAAGAGAAAACTTAAAGATAGGATAAAGTAGAAAGAGAGAACCAACCCAAATGTGTGATCTTAATGTATTGATAAAAGTGAGATGATGAGAAATCTTAGGGGCAAAAATACGGGTATAATAGCTGCCCTTATTTAAGTGTCTTCTATCCGGAGATACGAAGGTTAAAATCTCCATCTTGATGTGATTGAAGATACTTAAATACAAAAAAAAAACCTTTTTTTGGCCATAAGATGCCATGAAATGCTTATGATCATGAGTGCAAACGACCAAGTCCAAAGGTGACACAGGACACCACTGGGTAACTAGAAGATAAAACAATAGATCAAAAAGAGATTCCGACCAGGAAAATAAATCATTGGGGAATAAAAGACTCAACTCTACTGGGTTAAATCCCAAAGAGGAGATAAAGTATCACTAACTCAATAAATGAGGAAAAAGTAATGGAAAACAATGATTGACAGATAAGCGCAAACTATCCACCCCTAAAGGGGATAGCAAAAAAAGTAACATTGACTCACATGGAATAGAAAATTAGTAACCCGAAGGATGCAAATAGAAACGGTAAGATAATATCGTTAAATACCAATATTAGGTTAGGTAAATAATGATTGAGATTGGTACCTATGACCGGAAACAAAAGTTGACATCAACACCTAAGGCTGGGAACAAAAGTAACTCTATTAGAGTAAAGTAAATCTCAACAATAAATTATCTCCCATAATGAAGAGACTACCATCCATCAGAATAAAAATATCAACAACAAACTATCTTCCATAATGAAGAGACTACCATCCATCGGAGAACAAATCTCAACAACAAACTATCTTCTGTAATGAAGAGACTACCATCCATCAGAGTACAGATCTCAACAACGAACTATCTCCCATATTAACGAGACTACCATCCATCGGAGTATAAATATTAACAAAAAACTATCTCCCGTAATGAAGACATTACCATCCATCGAAGTACCAATATCAACAACGAACTATATCCTGTAATGAAGAGACTACCATCCATCGCAGTACAAATCTCAACAATGAACTATCTCCCATAATGAAGAGACTACCATCCATCGAAGTACAAATCTCAACAACGAACTATATCCCTTAATGAAGAGACTACCATCCATCGGAGTATAAATCTCAACAACTAACTATCTCTCGTAATGAAGAGACTAACATCCATCGGAATAAAAATCTCAACAACGAACTATCTTCCGTAATGAAGAGACTACCGTCCATCGGAGTACAAATCTCAACAACGAACTATCTCCCGTAATGTGAAGAGACTACCATCAATCGGAGTATAAATCTCAACAATGAACTATCTCCCATAATGAAGAGACTACCATCCATCGGAGTACAAATCTCAACAACAAACTATCTCCCGTAATAAAGAGATTACCATTCATCGGAGTGCAAATATCAACAACGAACTATCTCTCGTAATGAAGAGACTACCATCCATCGGAGTATAAATATCAATAAAAAAATATCTCCCGTAATGAAGATACTACCATCCATCCGAGTAAAAATCTCAACAATGAACTATCTCTTGTTTTGAAGATACTACCAATCACCGGAGTATAAATCTCAACAACGAACTATCTCCCGTAATGAAGAGAATACCATACATCGGAGTACAAATATCAACAAAGAACTATCTCCCATAATGAAGAGACTGTCATCCATCGGAGTATAAATCTCAACAACGAACTATCTCCCATAATGAAGAGACTGCCATCCATCGGAGTACAAATCTCAACAACGAAACTATCTCCTGTAATGAAGAGACTACCATCCATCGGAGTACAAATCTCAACAAAGAACTATCTCTCGTAATGAAGATACTACCATCCATCGGAGTACAAATCTCAATAATGAATTATCTTCCGTAATGAAGAGACTACCATCCATCGGAGTATAAATCTCAACAACAAACTATCTCCCGTAATGAAGAGACTGCCATTCATAGGAGTACAAATATAAAAAATGTACTATCTCCCATAATGAAGAGACTACCATCTATCGGAGTACAAATCTCAATAATGAACCATCTTCTATAATGAATAGACTACCATCCATCGGAGTATAAATCTCAACCACGAATTATCTCCCATAATGAAGAGACTACCACCCATCGGAGTAAAAATCTTAACAATGAACTATCTCTTATAATGAAGAGACTACCATCCATCTGAGTACAAATCTTCTCTGGCATTAACAGACTTACTGGGGAAGAACAGGTTGCTCCAATAAAGAGACCTGTCACTTTTTGTTTACAAAGAGGATTGTAATAACGCTGCTAGGAAATGAATCTTGACTTTTTTGGGGAAATGCCAATACATTCCTACTGAGGAGGTAAATTCTTCTCGTGCAAAATAAATGCACATTCTCAATCCAGGGCTTACAGCCTATAGAACTCAAAATAATAATGTTTTTGAAGACCAACATTTAAACCAAGAATAGACCGGAGTGAAACAGTCAACCAAGACACCACCCAATGAGGAATAAACTCAAACGGGGATCACATTTTATCCAGGTAATGAACTGGGTAGGAAGGCTAAAGCAAAATTCTTCCACGAGGGATAACTCAATAGGGAAATTGAAAGGATATACTCTTTCTGCTTAAGGTTGACAATATATTGAAGAGAGGGTAACATAACTCTGTGATACGGTGGCAGAACCGGATTGTTTTAGGAAAGTGCTGGTTTGCGTTTTGCGTTTTTTTCCGCAAAATGTCGCGGTAAGCAAGAGTCTCCACCGACTTTTATTTTATCCAACTGGAAAGGAAAAAAAGTACAGAAAAATTCCTTTTTTGAGATTTTGAGTACGGGGGGGGGGGGGGGGGGGGGGGGAGGGGGGGGGGGGGGGGGGGGGGGGTAGATTATAGAAAGGGAAGGTATTAGCATCCTTTCTATCCGTAGTTTTCTACGGGCTCTTAGGTACTTGCTCATCATTTTTTAAAATTGCTTCCGTGTTTGTGTGTTTTGAAAATTTTTTGTTTTACTTCGATTTAACCCTTGCTTCTGTCCTCAAGAGTGTTACGAAGTTGTTTTGAAAACTTTTTTTGAAAAGGTGTAAGTGTGGAAAAGTTTGATTTTGAGCAAGTACCTACTAGCATCTACCTACTCGAAAAAAGAATGTTTCCTTTAGACAGCGCTATCCCACTATTGAGGAGTAGGTAGTACCGTCGTTGGAATTTGTAAGGGTCAATTCAAAAGGGACGTATGATCACTAAAGCAATGTTAGGACGTCTTAGTAATAACCCTAATGTCTTAAGATTATATTCGAGGCAACATTTCCGAGGCAACCTTTCCGAGGCAACATTTCCAAACGGGACATTTGATCTTTGTTTAGACAAGAGGGCGACCACTAAAACACCCTATACTTAATGATCGTTTACCGAAGGCAACCGAAGTGAGAGTATACCCTAGGAGTGCGCATGTGCGAGTGATTTGATTTCAAGTTATTATCTTTGCACGTTTAGGGTTTGCTAACCAGTTTAAAATTAACATACATTCTTGTCATGCAATCCTATTATCATACATCTAACAGTTAATATTTGCGAAAATTAAAATGCAAGAAGTAAAACTACACTATTACAAGGCTTCGGGGAGGGGGATTAATTACATAGCCAAAAGCCCGTAACACGATAAATAAAAGAAAAGTCCTAATTAAACTATTACATCTCATAAGCAGTTACATTAATATTGTAAAAATAAATAAATAAATGCGCGCGATGGATCGAGGACGAGAAAAAATTAGGGTTTTGACCCCGTCTAAACCTAATTGAAAGAAAAATCATTTTTTGTTGTTTTTGACTATTTTGAGAAAATAAGGCTTTTAATTAAATAAATACAAACCTAATTACTAATTAATTTAAAATAATCAATTTGACCTATTTTTATATTTTGGTTATTTTAAGAAAATAAAATAAAAATTAAATCAACCAAACCCTAATTTTCTAATTTACTTTAAATTATTTACAAAAGGTTAGAATTGCCCTAGAATTAAATTAAACTAGTTATTAAATTAAATTTGATAAAAATAAAACCTAAATCTAATTTGATGAAAATTGATTTTATGAGTTTTTTGTAAAAAAAAAAAGAATTAATTTTTGTCGGAAAATATTTTAACCAAAATAAATAAATAAAAGAAAATATAAAAAGAATAAAGAAAAAGGGCCTGGTATTAGTGGCCAGAAGGGGGTGTCCATAGCAGTTTTTGGGCCCAATAAGCCTTAGCCCATGTTGACCTTTCTGATTCCATGTTGCACGTTTGACTAGGCCTATGGTAGACCTTCATGTGCCAGGCATTGGATTTGGTTTACTTCAGATCCAATGGTTGAAAGTTGATGGCATATGGTGGACTCCAAGCATGTGCGCGTACCTGATGATGTAAAAGAAAATTGCATTGAACAAATATGGGGACCTAGGAATCGAACCCAGGCCCTTTGGCTTTTCCACATGCCTCCTGACCAACTGAACTAGCGCGCTTATTTGTATATGGAATAATAAACGAATATTATATTAGAAAAAGCAAATTAACATATCAAAATGCGTGAAATTTAAATGGATGAATCACTGCCTGCCACACCACCTTTCTTCTTCCTTCTACCGTTGGCAAAAGTCCATACTTTTACCTACGGACAAAGTATGTAGCTATATCCCTGTTTCATTCAAACATTGCACACACACGTGATAAATCAATTGTAATGGTACCAATCTACTCGTCTCAACCTTACGAGTGTCATGGTACCTCAATCGTGGCCCAATTTTTCCTGTATGGCAAAGCCCCCAAAACTAACTCAGAAACCCTAATAATGGCATCCACACGTATGGCTTCCAAATATGCAATTAAATGGTACTGTTAGCTTGCAAACATGATAAGGATTACAAATATATCATTTAAACATGATAAAGATGCAAGAATGAATGAATACGATTTTGAAAAAATTGATAAACCGTGAGGGTTGTGGGGGCGGATTCTGGGCAAATCAAGGCTTGATTATGATCAGGTTAGCTTCAGGAGATGGCTGGGAATCGATTGCTAGCCTTGGAATGGTGTAAATCGTCCTCTAACTTGCAATTTGATTCAGCACTTTTTGGTGATTTTTGCAAGTTTTCTCTCAGCTTCTCACGCCTCTAACCCCTCTGCTTTTTGTCTTCCAATGTTCTATATGTATCCTTGAGTGAATTAGATTTACAAATTTTCTTCAAATCTTCTCCAATAATGATCATTGATCATGATTTGATTCTCATGTAAATCTTTCCAAATCAAGCCAAAATCCAATATTTTTGTGTACAAACAAGCTTACACGATTTGATCTCATTGCCGGGTATTCATGGACCTGAAATATGCACAAAATCTCAAGGTTTAAATGATTTTTGATATTTTCATTATTTATTAATGATTTTATTTAATTTAAATGAAATAAAATCAAGATAAATGATAAAAATAAAAGAATGACAAGTGGCAGGGCTCATGGGTCGTGGACCATGTTACCAACTCAATACAAGCACAAAAAGTTGGGCCCATTTGACAAAAATTTCAATTTGAGACATATTTGACTTTTGGCAATTTTGCAAAAAAGGTCAACTTTGCCAATGCATAACTTCCTCAATTTTCACCCTAGAGATGTATTCTGGGACTTTTTAGAAAGCTCAAGATGTCCTCTAAGCAAAACTTTTGATCTCATCTCAATTGAGTCTTCCATGTTTATGTATGAAGCTTTGACAAAAAAGGTGTTTTTGTTGACTTTTCAAAGTGACCTATAATGTCCAAATTCATAACTTCTTGTGAGTACATATTTTGAACTTGGGAGCTGAAGATTAATTGTAGGGAATTCCATCCTATTCAAAGTGAGCTTTGGATGGGTCATTCTTGATAAAGTATGATGAAGTTATGCTTGGTCAAAGTTGAGTTGACTTTGCCTACAAAACCCTAATTTAGCAACTTTTGGGTTTTGATGAATTGTGAGCAATACTTGATGAATCATGATCAACCCTTGATAAAATGATGAATAATACTTCAAAATGAGGATGTTAACCAAAAATCTTGAAGTTTGATTGTATGTAGGGCACAATTGAGTTTTGCCCTAGCACAATCGATTTTCAGGCCTTTGAGCAATTGAGTGAGCAAACTTTCTCTGTAGGGCTTGAAACTTGACCTGGATGATCTTGTGAACATATTAGGACAATGATGAGCACTTGGGATCCTTTGGGCTTAAATATATTGATGCAAACCGAAACCCTAATTTGAGGTAGACTGCCTTAGAAGAGAGTTTGTCTGGTCAACCCTTGGACTTCCTTGAGCAATTTGAGGATCTCACTTGATATGTATTGAGAAGTATGGGAGGGAAAATTTTGGGGTACAACAATCTGCAAAGAGGATAAAAAGCAAAAAAAAAAAAATCAATGAGATGCAAATGAGCAATGAATTTTAAATTAGTTATGCATTAATGTATATGAATGTATGAATGTTATCATGTATATGTCGATAAAACAAACATAATGTACTAGAGATAACCAGGATAAACCAACTTGAGTAAGGATAACACTAAAAAAAATCATATACAGGATGAAGATTCCATAAGAGAGTAAGCACCAACTGAGGAAACAAAATCCTACTTCAAGGCTTAACTCCATTGGTAAGAAACATGGTTTTAAAATGATCAAAACCCAATCTGATAACAATAAACCAATACAGTTGCATGGATATAACAACCTCCAGACTTCACCAGGGAATATCATACAGAATTCTCTATGGGAGACAATGCCATACACGCCGAGGGTATTCCAAATACAATCTTCTGAAGATGTGAAAAACACAAGAAGGGGGGTTGAATTGAAAAACTTGGATCAAAAAAAGCTTAATGACACAGTATTTTTATCCTGGTTCGTTTGATCTCAAACTACTCCAGTCCACCCGTCAAGGTGATTTCGCCTCTCTCCAACGAGGTCTTAGTCCACTAATCTCAAAAGATTACAACAACTACTTTAACAACTGTTAAAGTATTCTTGAGTACAACCACAATCCGGTTAATCTCAAGGAACTTCTTTTACAATATAATTGAACAAAATGTGTTGTTGTTTTCTAACAAAACATTTTATCACAACTGTGATAAATTACACAGGTTAATCTTAGAATGAAAAATAAATTTGCTAGAGCTTGAACATGCGTGGTTTGGAATTGTTAGCAAATTGTTGTGTGCGTACATACGTGCTTCTTTTTGCAAGCAGACTTGTTTATATAGACAATATAATGACGTTGTCCATAAAGCAAGTTTAATGATAATAACACACTTTCCTTTTGGAGAAGATCTTGTCTGAAGAAGGCCGTTGACATTAATTCTGTCTTGAATGTTCAGTAACGCTTCAGAGTCTTCTTTCCTTAACCGCTGATGACGCTTCAGAATATTGATGACTTGGTTTGATAAGTCTTTGTTCAGAATCAGAGTTTATTGTAATTAAGCGCATATTCTGGTTACCAATCTTCAGCATCAGAGCGCCTGGTTTTGAGCTTAAACACTTAACCGTGTCAGTACAAGATCCAGCGTCATAAAAACACTATGGCAGGACCAAGTCAAAACATCAGCAATGACAACAATGAAGAAAGGGACATATTCAGTGGCAAACCTCCAGTCTTTGATGGAGAGAACTTTGACTACTGGAAAGACACAATTGAGAGTTTCTTTCTGGCCCATGATACTGATCTGTGGGACATGGTGACTGATGGATACATGCACCCAGTGGATGGACATGGTCAGAAGATAGACAGGAAAATGATGTCTGATCAGCAAAAGCGTGAATTCAGAAACCACCACAAGGCCAGAACAATTCTTCTCAGCGCCATCTCATATTCAGAATATGAGAAAATATCAAATAGAGAAAGTGCCAAGAATATGTTTGATTCTCTGAGAATGACGCATGAAGGCAACATTCAAGTCAAAGAAACCAAGGCCCTTGCGCTCATTCAGAAGTATGAGGCATTCAAGATGGAAGACAGTGAATTAATAGAAACTATGTTTTCAAGATTTCAAATTCTTGTTACTGGTCTAAAAGTTCTTGACAAAGGGTATTCTACTGCTGATCACGTTAAGAAGATTATCAGAAGCTTGCCAAAACAATGGAGGCCAATGGTCACAGCACTTAAGCTAGCCAAAGATCTCAACAAAATTTCTCTGGAGGAACTTGTTAGCTCCCTCATAAGTCACGAGATAGAGCTAGAGGAAGACGAACCTCAAAAGCAAGGTAAGCCATTAGCTTTAAAATCTAACAGAAAATCTGACTCCAAAGTTTTACAGGCTGTGGAAGAAACCTCTGATGGATCCTCATCAGAAGAAGATGAACTGTCTCTCCTCTCCAGAAGGGTGAACCAATTGTGGAAGCAGAGATAAAGGAAGTTCAGGAATCCCAAAAGATCAGAAAATTAGAATGAGTCTTCCTCGAGATACAGAAGGTCAGAATCCTCCTCTGGACACAGAAGATCTGAAGGTTCTTCAGGATACAGAAAGCCAAACAACAAAGACATCATCTGCTATGAATGTAACGAGCAAGGGCACTACAAAAGTGACTTCCCAAAGCTTCAGAAGGAAAAGCCTAAAAAGAAGTTTATCAAGGAAAAGAAGAAAAGCCTCATGGCTACATGGGATGATTCTGACACATCTGAAGCTGACTCAGAATCAGATGATGAAAGAGAAAACATAGCTCTCATGGAAAACGTATCTGAAGACAGTGAAGCTTCTAGTTCAAACTCAGAATCAGACACTAAAGAGGTATTCCATGACTTTACTATAAACTTTACTAAGGCTGAACTTGCTGAAAGCCTTAATGAAATTCTGGAAAGGTATCAGCAGATCAGAGTCAAATTCAGAAACCTGAAAAGGAATCTTGCCTCTGACTCTTATAAGACTGAGAGTCTCAGATTGGAGAATTCTGAGTTAAAAGAAAAAATTTAAAAATTAGAAAACCAGTTGCAAAACTCTCAGAAGGAAACAATTTCTGAAACTCCCAGCAATGCTGATGAGATCATCAAAGAGTATGATCACAGATTTCATAAGTTTCTAGCTAAAAACATAGACAGAAGCAAGATGGCCTCAATGATCTATGGAGTTAGCAGAAATGGAAGAAAAGGGATAGGATATCAAGGTAAGGTACCTACACCAAAAAATGCCATGGACTTAGTTATAAAACGCACTCCACTGGATTCACACTTTATATATGGGCACACACATGACATAAAATACACGAGTAGTGATTATTCTGTCAAACCAAAATTCAACCAGAATTTTGGTAAAACTAACAAATCAGGACCGAAGAAAATGTGGGTACCTAAGGATAAAATCATACATGTGGCATATATCTTTAGCAGCAAAGCAAAGACACCAATCATGGTACCTGGACTCTGGCTGCTCATGACACATGACGGGAAGAAGGCATATGTTCTAAAGCCTGGAACTTAAGCCTAGAGGCCACGTGGGCTTTGGAGGCAATCAGAGAGGAAAGATCATTGGCTCTAGAACAATAGGTAATGGAAATCTTCCCTCTATAAGTAATGTTTTGTTAGTTGATGGATTAATGCATAACCTGTTATCCATAAATCAATTAAGTGATAACGATTATGATATAATCTTCAATCAAAATTCATGCAAAGTTGTTAGTCAGAAAGATGGGACTATCCTATTTAATGGAAAGAGGAAAAACAACATTTATAAAATCAAACTTTCTGAACTGAAAAGTCAGAATGTAAAATGTCTACTGTTTGTTAACAACGAGCAATGGATCTGGCACAGAAGATTGGGACATGTTAGTATGAGAAGAATATCTCCGATTAACAAACTCAATCTGGTCAGAGGACTTCCTAACTTGAAGTTAAATTCAGATGCTCTGTGTGAAGCATGTCAGAAAGGCAAGTTTGCAAAACTTGCTTTCAAATCCAAAAATGTTGTTTCCACCTCTAAGCCATTAGAACTTCTGCACATTGACTTATTTAGACCAGTAAAAACTGCTTCAGTCAGTGGCAAGAAGTATGGGTTAGTAATCATAGATAACTATAGCAGATGGACATGGGTAAAGTTCTTAAGACACAAGGACGAGTCACACTCTGTGTTTGTTACCTTCTGTAACCAAGTTCAGAATGAAAAGGATCTTAGAATCGTCAAAGTCAGAAGTGATCATGGTGGAGAATTTGAAAATAAAGATTTTGAATTATTCTTTAATGAAAAAGGCATTCTGCATGATTTCTCTTGTCCTAGAACTCCCCAGCAAAATGGATTTGTAGAACGAAAGAACAGAACATTGCAGGAAATGGCCAGAACCATGATTAACGAGACTAACGTTGCTAAGATCTTCTGGGCAGAGGAAATAAACACTGCGTGTTACATTCAGAATAGAATCTCCATAAGACCCATTTTGGAAAAGACTCCATATGAATTGTGGAAGAACATAAAGCCCAACATTTCTTATTTTCATCCATTTGGATGTACATGTTTTATTTTGAATACAAAAAATTATTTGAACAAGTTTGACTCTAAAGCACAAAAGTGTATTATGTTAGGATACTCTGAATGCTCAAGAGGGTACAGAGTATACAATACAGAAACACAGATTGTTGAAGAGTCAATCAGTGTTAGGTTTGATGATAAGCTTGACTCTCAAAAGTCAAAGCAGAATGAATTCCTTGCAGGTATGGTAGTTGAACTCACAGGTACTAAAGACAAATCATCAGAGGCTCTCAATAGAGACACTCCCTCAACAGCAGAAAGAGTCACTACAAGCAATCCAGCACCTTCTGTTGATCAACTCCAGAAAAGACCATCCAGAAGCAGCATTGATCACCCAGAAGATACAATTTTGGGAAGGAAGGAAGATCCAATCAGAACAAGATCTACTTTCAGAAACTCTGAAGAATCCCTCACGGGACTGGTTTCTCTAATTGAACCAAAAACAATAGATGAAGCACTTCTAGACAATGACTGGATTCTGGAAATGCAAGAGGAGCTAAATCAATTCACCAGAAATGACGTATGGTATCTGGTTCCCAAACCAAAAGGATTCAACATCATTGGTACCAAATGGGTGTTCAGAAAAAAACTGAACGAGCAAGGTGAAGTCATCAGAATCAAAGCACGACTGGTAGCACAAGGTTATAGTCAGCAAGAGGGGATAGACTATACAAAAACCTTTGCTCCAGTCGCCAGGTTAGAATCTATCAGACTTTTAATATCATTTGCTGTTAATAAAGGCATCACTCTGTATCAGATGGATGTCAAAAGTGCATTCTTAAATGGATATATAGAAGAAGAGGTATATGTGCACCAACCCCCTGGTTTTGAAAGTTCCAAAAATCCAGAATATGTTTTCAAACTAAAGAAGTCACTCTATGGTCTGAAACAAGCTCCCAGAGCTTGGTATGAAAGACTAAGTAACTTCTTGTTAGAAAAGGAATTCACCAGAGGGAAAGTGGACACAACCTTGTTTTGTAAGATAGTTAAGAATGACATATTAGTGTGTCAAATTTATGTTGATGACATCATATTTTGATCCACTAAACCCGCTATGGGAAGAGAGTTTGCTAAATGTCTGCAGGCAGAATTTGAGATGAGCCTAATGGGGGAACTAAAATTCTTTCTGGGCATTAAGATAAATCAAACTCCAGAAGGAACTTACATTCACCAGAGAAAATATGTCAGAGAACTTCTGAAGAAATTTAATCTCTCAGAATGTAAGCCCTCGAGGATTCCAATGCATCCCACGTGCATTCTAGAAAAAGAAGAGGTAAGTAAAAAGGTAGAACAGAAGCTCTACAAAGGTATGATTGGTTCTCTTCTATATCTGATGGCTTCAAGGCCTGACATTCTATTCAGTGTTTGCATTTGTTCTAGATTCCAATCAGATCCTAGAGAATCTCACTTAACAGCAGTTAAGCGAATTTTCAAGTATCTGAAAGGTACTGCTAATCTGGGTTTGTTTTATAGAAAATCAAATGATTACAGCTTAGTAGGATACTGTGATGCTGACTTTGCTGGAGACAGAGTAGAACATAAAAGCACTTCTGGAAGCTGCCAATTTCTGGGAGAAAATATGATCTCATGGTCCAGCAAAAGACAATCCACAATTGCTCTATCAACAGCATAAGCTGAATACATAGCAGCAGCTGGATGCAGTACGCAAATGCTCTAGATGAAAAGTCAACTTGAGGACTTCAATATATTTGAGAGTAACATCCCTATCCTCTGTGACAATAATTCTGCTATTTGTCTTAGTAAAAATCCTATTTTGCATTCTAGGGCTAAGCATATATAAATAAAACATCATTTTATTAGGGACTATATTCAGAAAGGGATTCTTAATTTAAAATTCATTGACACAGACCATCAATGGGTTGATGTCTTTACAAAACCTCTTTCTAAAGATAGGTTTAACTTCATTCTGAAACACCTCAGCATGAAGCATTGCCCAGAATAAATTAATTTATTTACATATCTTAACCTTCAGAATTTTAGTTATTTTCTGTGAACTACTGATCAACCTGCCTTCAGAATTTTAGAAGTACAGATTGTATCAGAATCTTTCCATGAAGATCTGAGCATTTCATTTCAAGGATAGAAGTGTGTTGTTCACGTAAGCAAACAGTTGTCATCCATTCATCAGCTACCTTCTGAGGTTGAACACACGTTCACTTTTCTGAAAGGTCAAAAGCGCTGATTGGGTGCATTGAGACACATGTCATGGGTAACCGTTCCAATATCTTTCTGAATCCCCTAAAATCAGATGTCATTAATGCTTATAATCATTACTAATTATTTCTCTCTCTTACAGTTTATGTTTTCAAAAATCTATTTAAACGCAAGTTTCACTCTTTACACTCTTTCACTTTTACTCTCTCAATACATTCTAATTGTTTTCTGTTCGTACTTTCAAAACCCTTTCATAATTCTCAAATTTCTTGTATGAACATGGCTTCTTCAAGCGTCCCAAACACCAGTACTCAGAGAACTGATTCTATGGAACAATACGAAGAACCATTCAGAACTCTACTCACGCCCATTAACAACCTGGAAGTTCTTTTGGAACTGATTTTGGATTTTGAAAGTCTTCAAGAAAATGGATTCAATATCTCTGAAGAGGTCAATGCTCAAGGATGGAACAAGTATTTTAACCGTCTTCTAGGTCCAACGTTTCCAATTCTTGTGAAAGAATTCTGGATTCATGCTTCATCCTCAAACCATCAAGTTACTTCGTATGTCATGGGGAAGAAGATAGTCATTACTGAAGACCTAATTGCAAGACTTATAGGCTACAATGGTGGAGGTGTCAGGTGTATAGACATGGCTGAAAGATGTTCTGATGTTGCTTCAATTGCAAGAGAAATTTTCACTCTGGGTCTTCCCTCCAGCAAGATAAGGGATCTGAAGGATCATCACATAATATGGGCTAAGATAATTCTAGGATGCATCAACCACAGGAAGCCAACCAGCTCTCCTGACTACATAAACATTGATCAACAATTTCTGATCTACTTTATCTCCAAGAAGACTAAGGTAAATCTTGCTCACTTGCTATTTAATCATCTGAGGACCAGTGTAAAGGAGACGAGAGAAGATGAGCATACCAAAAGGGATTGGATACCCCTTAGAAGACTCATATCAGATATTCTGACAGAGACTAGGCTGATAGAGCATCTGACCGAAGCACAGGAAATTAGCTCTCTAGAGGCAACTGCTGGGAAGCCACTGAATGCAAAGAATCTGAAAAAGATGAAAATTATTGAGAACATCAAGAAGGAACCCAATGTTACTTCTTTTTCAACCATCACCTCCAGAAGAATTCCTTTGGATGATTTTCCTATGTTCTCTGAGATTGACTCCAAGCCTGAGATAATCGTCAGATATTTGGATGCATGTAAGGCAGATGGCATTACACCAGAGTTAAATATCCAGGACTTGCAACACGCGGCTCCAGAAGTTGTTTTGAAGAAGAACAAGAAAAGGAAGGCATCAGTAGAAGGATCATCCCAGCGGACTCCAAAATCTGCTAAAAAGAAATTTAATCTTTCTTCTTTTACTATTTTAGAATCAATAACTATATCAACATCTGAACCCATAACTACCCAATCAGAAATTCCTACCCCACAAACGTTTGATGATTTTAACATAGGGTTTGATCCCTCAGAAACTCTAAGTCTTAGAGAAACTCACTCCCTTCCTATCAATCCAAATACTGAATCAACTCAACCAGAACTTGCAAAAGTTCTGTCAGCTATTGAATCTTTTGACCAAGATATTTCAGCTCCCACACCAGAAAATCCAAATCCTCTAATCCCTGATAATCCAAATTCCGAAACCACAACATAAGCTCCATAACCATAAATTCCACTACCTCCATCTCCTCAACCAGATATTCCTCATCCACCATCTCCTCAACCTGAACAACCACAACCAGAAGTTCAAACTTCTAAGAACCAACCATCTGAGACCTGTGAACCAGAACCTTACAATGTTCAATCCAACCAATCTGAAGAACCTACTTCAGATTTAGATACAATCCCTATTCCAGGAATCACTGAACCTCTAGCCATTCGCATGACCTTCACCATCCTGGACATTCCACAAATTCCTTCTTCTCTGGAATCAACACCACCAAATTCCCCAACTAGTCCAATAATTATACCAGACTCTCCCACTACCTCACCAAAGAGCAATCCAAATGACAACTTAAGACTTGTCATTGATCCAACTGTTTTTGAACGTTTAGCTGCTATATCTAACAAAACCAAAACTGCCATTCTAAAACCAACACCATCTGAAACCACACCAGATGTTGGTACTAGTTTGTTGATGTTTGAAACAGAAATGCAGAAATGGATAACATCCATGAAGCAACCTAGTCTAGAGATGACTAATCCTGCTGCTTTAGATTATCTTTGGACAAGTTTCAGAAAATGGCTAAGTTCTGAAACACATAAGCTGCAAGAACAGAGTTATGAACAAGTTCAACAGAATTTCAGTGATCTGCTAAAGGTTTTTGACGACCAAGTTCTGAGCCAATTGCTCAAGGAAGAGATTCTCCCTCTGGATAATGCTCCCTGGTCAGAACATCATCCATCAGAAAAAGTTCAACCAGAATCAGAAGGTCTCACTTTGACTGCTTCTCCAGATGAGATGATCTCAGCAGAGGAATTGGTTCAAAATGATCAAGTTGCAGAATGCTTTGAGAAGCGTCCAGAAACTGAAGATTCTCCAGCTCCCTCCTATGAAAGGCAAACTCTGGAAGAACTGAAGAGAGCAAATGTTGTTATCCAGGAAAGGTTGGATAAACAGGATGATACAAACAAAGAAATCAAGAGCATTTTGAGCAAACAAGAGGAAACCAACACCCAGATCAAGGGCTTGCCGGAAGCTTTGTTCACACGCCTTCCTCCTCCCTCTTAGATTTTTCTTTTGTTTTTAAATATGTTTATCTGTAACGTTTTGTTTTACATTGCGTTTGTTCTGAACTTCTTATCATTGTTTTTTTAATATATATCAACTTTTTAGCTCTGATTATATAGCCTTTTTGATAACTGACAAAAAGGGGGAGAAAGAATAAGATATTTTCAATAACAGCTTACTGATACAGAAGTCTCAAACATTCTGAACTACTTAACTTCTTTCTTCTGAAAAGCTTGAACAGGTTCAAAACTCTGATGAAAAACGCAGTTAAACTCTAATGCTCAAAGACTCAAGGAAAATGAGGGAAGTAATCAACTCAAGGGGAGTTTTTCTTCTTAATTCTATACTTTTTATTCTTTATTCTTAATTGAAAAATCTGGTTTTTGTCATCATCAAAAAGGGGGAGATTGTTAGAACATAGTTTGATTCTACAACCCTTGATTAGAGTTTTGATGATAACAAATACAAAGAATAAATAAATACAAAGAATATATGCAAAGAACAAATATGCACCTTAAAAATATGTTTTATGTATGTAGAAGTTCTGATGGGATCAGCATCAGAAGATAAGCTTTAAAGTATTACATGTTGAAGCAATAAGAACTTCTGCATACATAAAACATATTTTTAAGGTGCATATTTGTTCTTTGCATATATTCTTTGTATTTATTTATTCTTTGTATTTGTTATCATCAAAACTCTAATCAAGGGTTGTAGAATCAAACTATGTTCTAACATCTTCCATATCAAAAGTAATGGTTGTGCAAACTTCTCTGGTGAGAAATTATGAAACTTCATGGGGATAACAACTTTAGAGAAAATTGTCATCTTTGCTTCATTTGGGGAATTATTAAGTTAACATCACATCGAGAAGTCAAAATTATGGGGATTTTAAATCAAACTCAACACTTGGAAAGAGAAAAACCAAAAAGTTGACAGTTATTTCATCACTTCTTAGAAAACGATACTACTTTTGTCCGTCTACTTAGGGAAAGAATCACACTCAACTAGAGAAACCCACATTAAGACCTGACTGGGGAATATGGGATAAAAGTATCAAACCATACAAACCCCACATCATATAACAACTTAGAGAAAAATATGAACCAAGACTTAACTGGGGAAATGGGATTACAAAGCCAACACCACACCACACCACAACCTGTAGGAAACCTACTAACTGATCAACAACTGTAGAGTAAAACATGCACATATCTACAAGGCAGATCACGAGAAATAGTCCTGCTTGAGGAAGATTCTCAGCTTAGGGGAAACATAGTAACTATCTTGACCAAAATCTGGAAATGCCCTTGGAAATAACTTTGATGTCCCAAGTTTAATATGCTGATCAAGATAACCTTCACAAATTGCCCTAGACTGTATGCATCTATGATAGTCTGCCTCCCCAACATGCTTATAGAGATTTGTCGAATCTCGACATAACTGTCCTAGATTGGCTGAATGTTGCATCCTCTTTGCTCAACAACTTTTTCTCGATAACATACACTTTGCTGATACTCAAATGTAAACTTCCATGATATCAAGCAGTTGTTTTACAAGTAGAAAAATGTTTATTATAAGAATGATAATTCCAATTAAACAATTATGTAAGTCTTGAAGATTTTATTGAAAAAGATGTCGCAAAACCTTGTGAACGAATCAATTACTAGGATGTGACATTAATTTTTTATATGGAAGATGACAAAAGCATATGATACCAACACAATTATTAAGAAAAACTCACAGGAGTCAGGAAACACTATCTTATTGAAGTATGATTTCAAAATAAACCCTGCTTCAATTAGGACTTTTGAGGGTTGTAACATGGCCTAGTTCACGGTTTTCAGAAGAAAAAAAACATTTTTAAGCTCAAAGTTTATTTTTGCCCACCCATTCTTCATGATGTTCTTCATTCCTACGTTTAGTTAAACCAAAATGAGCAGTCATCTTCCGAGAGGATTTAGTTAATGGTTGAGGAACCACTGATATTCTTTAGGCACATAGTCACTTACTTTTACTTTTGGTTTATGATCACACGACTTCTTTCTTTGCTGAGGATATTCATCTTGTAATCCTTTTTCGCCTTTCGGGCTTTTCATTTCTCCCTTGATTTCCCTAACTTTCGCCTAGACAAATTCCTTTTGAATTTGATTCGAAAGTCCAGCGGGATGCCCTGACTTTTTCCTAAGTGACTTGTTTTTCAAGTTTCGACTTAGCGGGGCTTTTTGTCTCTTTTTTTCATCATCTACTTTTCTTTCCTTTTGAACATGTTGCGTAACTTCGAGTCATTTTTGACTTGTTGGAAGAATTGTGACTGTCCTATTTCTTGGTCGGTGAGGGATAACCATTTGTTTTAGCGTCATCTATTGATCTCCTGATGCGCGAGAGATAGCCATTGTGGTTTTGACTTTCCTAGGCCTTTTGATGGATAACCATGGTTGTATCCTTAGATGCACACTCCTGATGAGTTCTGAATGCTCAATCGGTTTAACTGAACATTGCCCTTCCCCTTGGTTAAAAAACGAGGGTTTTTTCTAAACAGAAAAAAACTCCTACTACAAGGCTCAAAGGGGTTAGCGAGGGTTTCACTCCCTTATATCCCCGATGATTAGGAATTTAAAACAATGTTTGTACATCGTTAACATGGTTTTATCCAAAAGCATACAACCAGAAATTTTGCGTTTTAAATTCATCATCCTCCCCCCAATCTATGCCTAGGAAAAATAATGGGTAACAAGTTGGTATCACAATGAAAAAAGCAATTTAAAATTGAAAACAAATACGAGTAAAACGAATGGGTTTCGTCAAGATAAACATATTAATTGTATTAAGATAATCATTCAAATGCAAACAAGTTATTACATGAAAATAGTGCAATGATAAACAAGAAAAATTACAAATTAGAAATCAGTAAAAATGCTAATAAGCTGAGAAGGCTAATCATACTTAAACTCTAGGGCATCCTTCAATCAAGCTTAGCAAAGTTCATACATGCTTGAGCAGCGGGTTAACTATTCCTTTGTAAACAATGATCTCATTCTCTATATCAGAAGTCCCTTCCAAGGTTGGCATGGGAGCACGTAAGTTTTCAGCAATCTTCTTTCTATCAGCGAGAACATCTATCGCTTATTCTTTAAACCAACCCAATATTTTTATTATCTCGAGATCATTCCTTAAAGCAACACAACCCCACGGTTTTCATATTCTAGACAACAATAACAACTAAAATCAATCAGCCCTATATGAACCCATTTTTCATGTATCTCTCTAGGAGTCACAATATTGAGCTCTTCAATCGTCAGTTCCTTGACATACCTAGAATATGATTTAGCAGGTATTTCAACACCAACATCCACAGTCACAAACTCATCATCCAAAAATAACTCATCAGAAGACACAAACTCATCATCATAATCAAACTCATTAGCAGAAGCATACTCATCGTCTGACAAAAACTTATCTGAAGGAAAGAACTCATCAGGAGTCTCAGACTCAACATCATAGTCTTCAATTATATTAACATATTCATACTCAACCCTTGGCATGATTATATGGATAAGACCTTCATCCATCATCTCTTGGAGATCAACTTTCACTTTATCACATCCATGGACATATGTACTACAAACACTACAAGCGGCATGGTCATGTGTGTAATGGCTGAACTCATAGAGATTAGCATGCATCTTCACTAAATCACCTCTAACCAAATTGATATAAAAAATACTAAAGTCCCTAGGACAACCAACAACCATATTTACAACACTTCCACCTCTATGCTTTGGTAGTGGATTATCTTTCACATTGGTACCAACATCTTTAAAAGATAGGAGACCAGATCTTACCATTTTCTGCACTTCAGACTTCAATGAATAATAGTTTTCAATGTTGTGCCCAGGGGCCCCTTGATGAAAATCATAAGTCTGGTAAGCTTTATAGTACCATGGTAAAGTTGGAGGTATAATAGGGGGAGGCCTAGTATGTACCAATTTCTTTTGAATCAAAGCCAAAAACAATTCTGTATAACTCATCAGAATAGGATCAAAAGCTTCTCTCTTTTGACTTTTCCCTTGATTACCTTGTTGAGGTGCTCTTTGATCGGAAACAACAGTCAGAGCCATATTGACAACCGGGGTTACAGAAGCAACCTATTGTTGATGTTGATGATGTCTTCTCGGAGGTCTAACTCTTCTTTCTTCAGCAACAACATCTGTTTCACTTTCTTTCTTCTTAGAAAACCCATATGACGATTTCCTTGCTCCACTAGAACCTTTATCTTTTATCAATCATCCTTCCCTGACAGCTTCTTCTAGAAGAACACCCATATTCACCATTTCAGTGAAATCACTCGGTGCACTTGCAACCATATTTTCATAATAAAACGATCCAAGGGTTTTCAGGAAGACCTTAGTCATTTCTTGATCTCCAATTGGGGGTACTACTTGGACAACAACTTTGCGCCAACGATGCACATACTTTTTAAATGACTATTTATCCTTTTGAGGCATCACTCTCAATTGGTCATAGTCAGGTGCAATAAACATGTTGTACCATCCAATCTCAAGTCATTGAATGTGCGGATGTTGCTATTGTCCAATCCCATATACCATTTCAAGGCAGCACCAGTTAAACTATCCTGGAAGAAATGAATGAGCAAGTATTGGTCATCAGTATGAATGGACATTCTTCTGATATACATAACCATGTGGTTATGGGGACAAGAGTTTCCCTTGTACTTCTCAAATTCTGGAACCTTAAACTTTGCTAGCACTTTTACATTAGGAACCAAGTAGAGGTCACTGACATTCTGTTCGAATAACTCTTTCCCTCAGAGAGCCTTCACTTTTTCTACATTTCATTGAATTGACCTGAAAGTCATCCAATCGGTCATAGAAGCCCAAACTTTCACTTGGTGAGGGAACAAGATGATAAATTTTATCATTAATAACAAGCATAGAATTCACCATGGGTGCATGAATGCTCATGGGTGCATGAATGCATGATGATGCAACAATCACACACAAGATCACAAACATGGGGGTTCATAAGTCCGACGTCACGAGCATGAAGTAAAATATACTACCAACAAGGTACATACTAATAGTTTATCACATACCGAACAAGGTTGTAAAAGGTTCCCAGAGTCTACATCCTTCCTTCAGATATTGCCAACGTCCCGATTAACCCGGTAATCAGCAATATTCTCAGGAAAAACTCGTCTGAGTGTAGCATCACGTAACAACCACTTTTGAATTGCTCCTTCATAGTTTCCGTACTACACCTAAAAGGACAAGATGGGTTAAGGGTTCTACGGTCCTCAGCTTCAGCAGGCTCCCAAGTCGAAAGAAGCACGTCTTCCTGATTGCTCAGTAAATGAATACTATAGTCAAAGGGGCCTCCACTGAGTAGGGGGGTCTCATGTCTCCTTTTTTGGGATTCCTCCCTCAAAGTTAACATGATTGTACCACCCGTCTTATCTTATGTTTGTCCAAGTTTGGGTAGAGGACTTATAAGAGATCACTAAGCACCCTGAAAACCAGAAAAATCCAATAACACATATATAGAATTAATAATATACAACAAAAAATAGCACATACACAAATAAACAGAGATAGGATCAACCCACTTAGAGATGTTAATTTCCCCCGTGAATTCGCCAGTTTTCTGTAGCGGTAGAAATGTTGAGACTAAGCCATTGGATTGACTTAACTCGCACAGATCAAATAAAAATTGCCACTGCACTTTATTGTTTCCAGAGGAAATAGGAAAAGAGCGAATAAATCCAAAATGAGGGAGAGAGAATCTAGGTACAATGGTTGGTTATGCAAATGGAAGGTATTAGCACCCTAAACATCTACGATACTCCGCAGGAACCTCTTTGAAAATCTGTGTATTTTGGCTATAAAAGGTGTATAAGAATATATGGTAGAGATGAGGAAAAAAAAGTATTTTTTTACAATTTTTGCACCCGCCGCGGTTGCCAACCTTTAGTGTCTACGTACCATTTTCTGTGTAATAGGGGATCAGGGTACTCGTAGTTCACCTCAAAAATTCTAAAACACAAATGTGTTGGTTAATTTTAAGAGAAAAGACGTCATCATCATATATGAGTGGAAAACATACTTACTACCCACGATTATGAGAAAGGAGAATTTGCATCATCTCAAAATGGAGGATATAACTTGGATTTTAAAACAAACAAAGCCTCACTCATCACCCAAGTGGAAAATATCTCACTTCACTATATATCATAGAAGTATAGTAGCTTGCATCACTACAAGAATCAACAAGAGTATAATCTTTTGAGAAAAGTTTTAAAGTAAAAAGCCAAAGTGCAAAAATGCTTTGAATGAGGTTAATTTGACTTTTAGTCTTTCAAAAGAAGTCAGGGTATGGTTAAATTAATTAATGTTTCATTAAGAAAAGATTTTTTAAAATGTATTGACCTAAGTCCAAGCTTATTATGAAAGCAGTTCAAGTTAGAATTACAAGAGTTTTGAAAAGGAGGAAGAGGATTTTTTTAAATTAAAGAAGATAGGATGAGATGAAGGGACTATCCTAAAGCATAAGGTATAATCTAATGAAAAGAACCATCTAACCAACAAGAAGCTAACACTTGACATATGAAGTCAATGTAGAATTCTCATCCTTTGGATTGAAACCAAGCAAGAAAAATACTAAACCTCTGAGAAATACCAAGCTTCAGGTGAATTAAGTCTTCACAAAAATTGGGCAGAGTAACGGCTGTATACAAAGGAATTCTCAATCACAGACAAAGCATATAATCAGAATAACTTGCACACAAAGAAAGTCAACCCAATGTCTTGGAGTAAACCCCAAGAACTTCATACAAGAATAACAATAGAGTCACAAGGTCCCTAAGGGTATCAAGGCTTCTAATCCTAAGTCCAAGAGGTCCACAACTCCATAATGCCAAGGATAGTAACCAAATAGTCTGAGTAACCTTAAAGCTTTTAATGATAAAGTTGCTTATTAAATGTCTTCAAAAATAAAATAAAATCTAAAATGAGAAAATAAAAAAAGTAACATAAAGATAAATGCTCAAGTGAGCAAAGATAAAATGACATAAAGATAAATGCTCAAGAGAGCAAAAATGAAAATAACATGAAATGTAAATGCTAAAGTAAATAGTGCGTAAAAGTAAAGGCATAAAATAAAAGGCATAAAGTAAAGTCAATTATTAGTGAATTAGAAGTTAGAGGTTAGTTGAATGAACATCTTGAGACTTGCATTTGAAAACTCATTAGAAGATTGATAAAATCAAAGTTTCTTAACAACAAGTTTCATTTGTTTTTTTCTCAAGTATATCATTCATTTCAAGTACTCAAGGTATCCACACATGATCAACGATGTTCAAATGATTCACTTAGACCAAAGTTCATTAATTTCATTAGAGGATTAATAAGATCAAAGCCTCCTAACAATGAACCTCAAAGTTATTGGATCCAAGGTTTCAAATTAAACATTCTTGGGCTTTCAAGCATAAGTTTGGGCCACAGATGATCATTTTTCGAATCAGGACAAATTTAGCGTTATGATAAGCAATTGTAAGTGGACTTATGTAGAATTCACACCTATTTTAAGGCCGGTCAATAGCAATTTATGCACCACATGTTAGAGAAATAATATGTAGATTATTATCTAACAACATGTAACACAAGTAAGAAAGGGATAAGATGAAGAGGGAGGGGATATATCAGATGAAATTAGGGTTTCAAATATCATCAACATCATTCATCCATTTTGGTGGATTTAGTTTTTCAATCTATCAACACCCAAGATCCAATGAGGTTGAGGAACTTGTCCCAAAATAATACCCCAAATCAGGACCAGACAAAAATGATAAAATAATATTTAATAAAACAATATTTAAATTATTAATAAAAGGGAAATAATTGGTGAAATACACAAAGTATATTAAAACACCAAATAAAAACTCTAAGATAAAGTCAGAGGTCAAACATGAGTCAATAAGTGTTGACAAAAATTTTCAGAATTTTTTAAAGTTAGAAACTATTTTTAGAATTTAAAGAAATAAGCAAATAAAACCAAAATTTGTGAAAAATAGTAAAATCAGAAATAAAAAATAAAAATGAGGTCACCAATATTTGTCAAGAGGTCATTTGACCATTCCATATTTTTTTTAGAATTTAAAATCAAGAAAGGTATATTTAAACAATTAAAACAATTTAAATAAAGTGAAAAAAAATCATAAAAATACCAAATCATAAAATAAAATTGTGAAAAAATAAAAATCAGAAAGAGAAAAATCCAAAGTATCTTTGAGAATTTTTTTCCAGAATTTTAGATGTTGAAATGGATTTTTTTTAATGAATTTTTGAAGTTTAAAAATATTAAAATATAAAATCAGAAAATAAAAAAAAATAAAAAAAGATGTAGACCATTGGATGAATTTCAAAACATGTTAGTAATAAAATCCAAGGGTTCTGGCGCATTGTGCATGATATGGACATTAGTGAATAAACCACCAGATCATTAATTAAAAAACAGATTTAAAAAAATAAGTGGCGCCTTGTCATTGGTTGAGAGATGACACGTTAGTCATCATCAACCTCCGACCACGCATGAATTGTAGGTCTCACAAACTGTAATATCAGAAACTTAGATCGGTGTCATTCGCTTCGTCTCTTAAAGACGATTTCAATGGTATCCTCGCGAAAAATTTATATTAACCACAGCTTAGTCGATTTGCAAGAAACCAGTAGGAAACAATTGAAAAGGGATTTGAAAAGTCATGATAAAAACTCACTTTTAGTTAAAAACCAACGATGCTATGAGTATCATAGTGATGAGAGCTATATTATAGCAACAAATTTGGAGATAATTGATGGAGGAATCTACCCGTTGAAGATCAATTTCAGAGCTCTGAAACTTGACTTGGCTAGCACAATTTAGGACACTTCAATACTTGGTTCTTCTTCTGTTAGCTTCAGTGAAGTTCAAGGATGAAGAATCAACAAAGAAATTGGATTAAAAGATGCTTTAAAACCAAATTCAAAATTGCAGAATTGAGAGGTATGAAGGGAGTTCAACAAAGGTTCTTTGGCTCTCTAAAACTTGTTCAATGAGTGAGATATTGTCCTCTATTTATAGGGAAGTGAATGGAATCAAGAGAAGGGGTGGATGATGTAATTTGAGTTGAAACCGTGCACACCTGCATCATGAGAAAAGTGTAACTTGCAAGTTGTCAAAACTCAATAATTCCTTGTGTTTATATGTGTTAAACATTTCAGGAAACTCAGTTAATCATGTTTAAACATAAAATGCGTTACAAAATTGTGTTTAGAGGTCACACTAATCAATTTACAATCTGACTGTAAATGAAACTTTAGCTCCAAGGTATCAACTTTAAATCCATGGTGCACACAGCTCAAGAGGCTTTGGGGCATAATTTTTGAAGCATTTGAAAGACAATGTCACAATCTTTACAATGTGCCAAGAAAGGCTCCATTTGTATAATTGAGCTTAAAGTTATGGCCAATTGAATTTTTGAAAAACACACGGATCTTTTGTACTTAGAAAAATTCTAAGTGTTGAACTTCAAAATTACCTATAATGTTCTTCAAAAATACATGACTTTCCACTCAAAATATGGTATTGATATCTAAAGATGAAATGAAGTAGACCTCTTTAATTGAAGTTTGAAATTGAGATCACTCAAAAATCACAAAAATTGAAAGAGTTATGGTCTTTGGAAGACGACCAACAAATTTTGGGGAATTTACAAAAGACCTATAATCTTTTTCAAATCTTCAACCATTTTCCAAACATCTTAAAGTCTTACACATACAAACAAAGTTGTAGTAGACATCCCAAATATTATTATGGAAAAATAATGGGCTCAAGGAGATAAAAATTGACCAAGTTATGATCAATTGAAGTTAACCCCTAAATATCAAAGGCCTTTCAAGGAGACTTGTAATCTTTCTCAACCATTAGTGATATTCCATTCAAAATTATCTTTAGATTTCTGAAGAGATATTGTTAAGGACCCATTAAAGAGAATCTCATATTTGGAATCAATCAAAAATCTCAAAAAATGAGCAAGATATGGTCCTTAGAAGTCAACAAACCCTAGCTCAGAGAGTGTCAAAGTGACTTGAAACCCCTTTCAACTTTTGATGATTTTTCTTGCACAATTGAATCTCGTAATGTGAAGATAGGTTTTTGTTGATGATGATAAAAATCCATAGCAAAAAGAACCAACTCAAAATGTTGAAAATTGAGAGAGTTATGCACTTGTGATCACTTAATTAAGCATTTGCTCAATTAGGTCAAACTTGTTGAGCCAACCTTGAATCTCTTTGAACTTTATTGGAAAAATAAAGCATGATGAATCATAAGAGGCCTTTAAATGTTGTTGTATTGAAGCAAACTCAAATATGGAGTTTAAGTCTTAATGAAGCTTGTTGAAGAAGGCACGTAAGTAATCACATGAACCTATGAATCTTCTTGATGAATTCCACCACCAACTTTGAGGAGATATTGAACTAATTGAAGTGAGGGAACTCCTTGAATCACAAATATTTGACATCATAAACATGGCCTTGAAACTTGAGCTCTTTCCATACATTGAAGAAACATTTGACTGAGAATCATCCTTCCAAACCCTAGGTTAGATGGTGAGATGAATGCAATTGTGATCACCTACAATATGAACATTCAAAGAAACATATATACACATATTGATGTTAGTTAATAGAACATGTGTACAAGATACACATTTTAATATGCTTGGTGATCCCTCAAGAGAAAACCTAAATATAGGATAAAGTAGAAAGAGAGAACCAACTTTAATAAGTGATCTTGATGTGTTGATAAAAGTGAGATGATGAGAAATCTTAGGGGCAAAAATTGGGGTATAACAATGTGGAAGAGTGTACGGCATTGAAGTATTAAGTTCGATATTTTCTCAAGGCAGGGGAATTTGTGTTTACTCCCGATGGGTTGAACATATAAGTCAATCCTTTTTCAAATGCAGAAAGAAAAGTGGTAACTAGTTCCTGCTCTCAAGGGCCCACTTCATGTCCTGGGTCACCTCCTCCACAACCTATACTCCCAGAGTTTCTTTTTCAGCAGCCGTTGTTCATCCCAAGTCCTAAGAACCAGCGGGTCAATCAGGAAAAATATTATCCCTGTGCTCAGCCAGTACAACATGCTCCTCAGAAGAAAAACTATTGGCAGAACTATCAACAATGAGGTAGGAAGAGTCTGATAAGGCCAAGAAAAGTACATTATCCAATCCCAATGCCTTATAGTTTAGTTTCTCTCTCGCTTACTCTAGAATTCTTTGGTGGAGTTAAGACAACTTGGGCCTCCTCCTTTTCCTTACCCTGGAGTATATGATCCCAACGCTTACTGCGAGTTCCATTCTAGGGCACTAGGTCTATGATTGAAGATTGTGATGCATTCAAAGGAAAATTCCATAGCCTCATTGATTCAAAGGAAATCTCCTTCACGCTAGATAGGCTACGCATAAATTTAAGTCTTCGTACTCAAGTGAGCATTACGGTTGCAGAAAGTCTCCAGAATCAAAAGGTCCAGACGGAGTCGAGCCTCATCTACAATGACAATCTTTTGTTTCCTTGTTTCATTTTCATTTGAACTCTTGCTTGTTTGTTTAAACATTGCTTACATGTAGAAACTTGTTTGTTTTTTAATGTTTATTTTAATGCAATGAGTATGTTTGTCTTGAAGTAATCCATTCGTTTTCACTCATCCATTTGTTATCACTCGTAAAATAATTTGGTTGCATATTAATACCAATTGCGTTAGTATTTTTCTTAGGAAAAGGTTGGTGGGAGGATGACGATAATTGAAAAACACACAAAAATCTATGGTTTATATGATTTTGAGTATGACCCTGTTGACGATGTGCATGCATTATTTCAAATTCCTAAACACTGGAGATATAAGGGAGTGAAACCCTCGTTAACCCATTTGGGCCTTGAAATAGGAGTTTCTTTTCTAGTTAGAAATAAGCTTCATTTTTAACCCTGGGGTAGGGTAGTGTTCAGCTAATCTGATCGAGTGTTTAAATCTCATCCGGAGTGCGAAAGGTATAAACCAAAACCACGATGGTTATCCCTCACTGACCAAAGAATGAGGCAGTCACAATCTCTTCAATAAGTCAAAAACGACTCAGGATCACACGACTTGTTCAGAAAAGAAATAAATGATAAAAAAAGGAAAAAGAAAAGAAAGCCTGCTATGTCAAAGGAAAATAAAAATGTTGAGGGAGACTGACATAGGCAAAAATTAGGGCATCTCGATGGACTGCAAAATCAAAATTCAAAAGAATTCATCCAGAAAAAGTCATGGAAAGCAAAAAAGAATGAAAAGCCTAAAAGGAATAAAAAGGATTACAAAATAAAAATCCTCATCAAAGAACAAAGTCGTGTGATCAAACACCAAAAAGTAAGTGTTTGTCATATCCAAAAACCTCGTTGGTTTCTCGACTGTTTCAAATGCCTCTTGAGAGATGAGTGCTCGTATCAAGTTAGTTGAACTTAGGACTGGAGAACATCATGGAGAATGGGTGGGTGTGATGCGGTGGGAGAACTTACTTGAGGGTTTTGTGTTTTATCGCAAATGTTACGGTTAGCAAGAGTCGCCACCGACTTTTCTTTTATCCAAAAGGAAAGGAGAAAAAAGCACAGGAAAGACCTTTAGATTGTTTCTTGGGTTCGGGGGGTAGATTATAAATAGGGAAGGTATTAGCACCCTTTTTATCCATGGTTTTCCATGGGCTCTTAGTTACTTTCTAGATCACTTGCTCTTGTTTGAAATTGTGCTTTATGTGGTTTTTTGAAAGTATTTTGTAAAGAGGCCATTGTTTAGGTAATCTTTGTAATGATTCTTGTTTGTAAGAATGTATACAAAGATGTTTGATCTTTTGAAAATGTTTTCAAGTTTGGTAAGATGTTTGAAGGTGTATGTGATTGTTTTGACAATAGTAAGGATGTTTTTTTTGAAATGGAGCAAGTAATTAGGAGCAATCTACCTACTCAAATGTCGTTCTTGTTCATTCTCTCTTCCTTTGACATTGTTGTCTTATCATTGATTTGGTAAGCAACCCTATCTTTGAATGTTAACGGGACGAGTATTGGTCATTGTATAGCCATGATTAGCAACGTTGTAAGGTATCTTAGAATTCTTTTGAGGGACTAAGATCATTTTATAAGGCAACTTTGAATAGCGTCATTGAGGGACTATGATCTTGTATTTGTTTGTTTTTGCTAAGATACCTTACATGCGTAATATGGTCATTTTGTATAAGGCAACCAAGTGGAATAACCCTAGGGGTGTTTGTGTGCAAGTGTGTTATTTTCATGCTTGTTTTTGTCTTGGATTAGGGTTTTCTATTTGATTTATTTTATTCTTTCCATACAAACCCTAATTACTAGCATATTATGTAAAAGCGATAAATTGCAAAATTTAAAGTTGCTACGCTATTACAACATTTGTGGGAGGGGGTATACAATTTATGAATGGGGATTGAAATAATATAAACTTAATTAATCTATTACAACCAAATTGAATATATACAAATAATTGAAGAAATATATAAAGTACAAATGCAAATTGAAAGAAATGATTTTTGTGTTTGGATTTTTTTATATGAAAGAGGTTTTAACCTAAACTTAATTAGAGAAAAAGTAATTAAATTAAAATAACTTAAGTTAATTAAGAAAAGAAATTAATTAAGAAAAGATTTTTTATATGAAACCCTAAATCTATTTTAGTTGGTTAAAAGAAAATAAGTTTAAAGAAAAAGTATTTTTTGTGTTTTTGTCTTGAAAATAATATGTGGTGTTGTGGAATATTTTGGTATTTTTTATATTAAAAATAAATATCTATAAATAAATAATAATCTAGTTTTAATTTAATTCACAAGGAAATTAGTAAAAGTAAATAAAGTATAATGAATAAAAATAAATTTTTATATGGAAAAATATTTAAATTATGTCAAAATATAAATCTATTATTTTTATACATCTTATGATTTTTTTGGTATTTTAGAAAATATATATAAAAGAAAAAAGAAATAAAGAAATAAATAAAAATAAAATGGGCCAAGGTGGTGTCATAGGTAAACAGGGGGTATGCTAGCAAAAAAAAAGAATGTTAGGCCCAAAGGGCCTAGCGCCTGTAAGCAAAAATCAAAAATGTCAAAAATATGAAGAAAAAAAAAAGCAAAATGGTCACGCTGGGGCTTGAACCCAAGACCATAGGGTGAACAGGCGCACGCTTTACCACTGGGGTGGCTATACATCTGTTTATATAGACAAACCATAAATATATAAGGCAAATCAAGTCCTTATGACTTCATCTTCAACCTCCAGCCGGTGTACCTGTAACTTCTTCATTTCTCAACAAAAATGGAAAGTGATAAAACGAAAGTTGTTGCATTCTTCCTCGTGAATCTAACCATGTAAATAACTAAAGCTGAAAGTCAAAGATAAATGAGAATTTCCCTGGCCCTAATTTAAACCCTAAAATTTTCATAAATTTTAACTCTAAAATTCTCTAAGCTCAAGCTATATAAATGCAAACTATGGATATGTACTGCTTCGTGGCAATGAGGTCTACATTTTATCTTCATAAATGCAAGCCTAACAATGCCTAAGTAATAAGATAGAAGTTCAAGAAAAATACCTCAAAACTAGAAATCGTGAAATGCAAATGAGCTTGTTTCAGTCAGTGTTGATGATCAAGTTAGCTTCCTTGGACCTCTAAGAAGCTAATGCAATGGCTTGCTTGAGCTGAGGATGGCTGGAATGGCCTGTAGAAGTCCAACTGTGATGCTCTGTTTTTGGTTATGGAAGATATGGAAATGGTGTTACAGAAATGAAACAGGTACAAGGATGAGTTACTCTTGATGCAAGGAAGCTTTAGAAACTAAAAGGCCAAGAAACGCACGAGGGAAATGTGAGTTTGGTATGTAAAGTCATAAATTGCACAA
The DNA here is from genome assembly GCA_948472305.1 of Vicia faba. Lineage (NCBI taxonomy): Eukaryota > Viridiplantae > Streptophyta > Magnoliopsida > Fabales > Fabaceae > Vicia > Vicia faba. Next base: position 1,497,680,148 of record OX451739.1, on the reverse strand, counting down.
CAATGGTATTTTGGGACAATTTATGGCTAGAGGGAGTTTGAGTGAGTTTCAGGGGCTTTTTGCTCGTGTGTTAACTTGAAAATAGTGTGTATACTTATAAGCAAGAGGTTTTGAGGCTTGTAACAACTCAGAATTTGAATTTGCATCCTTAAGCCAAACATGTGATTTTTGAGAAAACAAGTTTCAATGCTTGTGTACTTGCTAAGATAGAGTAGTTTATGCTTTAAACAAGTTTGTTTCTGACTTTTTGGATGGAGTTTGATCAGAGGGAACAAGGTAGAGGCTCAAGAATGACTTTATGCAAAAATCTTGCTTTACAAGAATGGAAGTGTTCACTTTGTGCCATTAATGGAAATGCAACTTGGATAATAGCTCATTTGCTTGGATCAAAGCATTAACATTTGTGTAAGCATTTAATTAAGGAGTGACGAACAAGTTTGAGGCCTGCAAAGCAAAAATTATGCAGCCTAGCATGGATTTGGTTCATGTGTTCACCAATAATGACTTGTAATTCAAGTGATAAAACCCTAATTTCATCCCTTCGATTCTCCTTGCTCGAGAATAATCTCAAGGAATTCTTTGACATTTTGGAATGCTTGTAAAATGCTCTACAACCTCTCTTTGAATTTATTTTGAAGATTACCCTTGGAACCATGTGAAAAATTTCCATAAAGTTAGGTCAAAAATCTACCTAACTAGGGCAAAATTTCACTAAGTTATTTTTAGTTTATGAGCATGTATTCACAAAATTATAACTTGAGATCCAAGCATTTTTATGAGAAGTTGTGTGAATAAAAGTTGTATATTTCATGGGGATCTACAACTTTGATGTTGGAAGTTTCTCTTGAATCATCTTGCATCATGGTGAAAATTTGGATCAAAGTTATGAAAAAATAAGAAATTTTCTATACTTAGAAAAATTTCTAAGTTAAGAAATTTCATCTTTTCAAAATAAAATCTTGAATTCTTGATTTCTTGATGAATTTTTTTCATATTTTGACATGTTTTGATGAATTATGATCTTTGGCATTTGATTTTGACAAAAAAAATCAAAGTTTGACTTTTCAGTATACAGTTGACTTTTGATCAGTTGACTGCAAAATTCATCTGTCAATCCAATGGATTTGCAATGTTTTGAATCATGTCACTAGGTAAAAATTATGAAATTAGACTCTTGAGACCATGCCTTAAACCAATTGATCTTTTTCTAGGTCAAAAATCAGAAATTGCCCTTTCATAGTCAAAACCCTAATTTTGACCATTTTGCCCTTTTGATGATTTGATCAAATTTCTTGAGGAATTATGGTCCAAAGTTGATCAAATGATACATATGAGTTTAAAATGTTGGTGTGGATAAAAAATTATGAAGTTTGACTGTAAATTGGCCATGGTTGACTTTTTTCCCCAATACAGCTGATTTTTAGGTCAACTGTTCAATTGACTAATCAAAAGTGTGATCCAAGGCTTGAAACTTGACATGAGTAATCTTGGGGGTCCATAATGATCCTTGAAAGTAATATGAAGCATTGATAGTCCAAAAATCCTTGTTCAAACTCAAACCCTAATTTTGGTCATTAGTGCATGAGAAGGTGTCTTGAGCTGATCAAACCCTACTGCAGTCTTGAACCCAAGGAGATCTCGTGAGAAAATTCTTGATAAGTGAGAGGGTAAATTTTGGGGTACAACAGTGGGTACCAAATAATTTTGAGCCTTAAAATCTTCTTTTCTAAAACCATGAACCAACTCATGTTACAACCCTTAAAAGTCCTAACTAAAGCATGGGTTAATTCGAAAGCATGCTACAACGAGATAGCATTAAACTGACTCCTAAAGTGTGTGCTAAGTATCTGTGTTGGTATCATGTGCTCATCTTATTGATATTAAAAGAAAATAAAAAATTTCAATATTTCACTTTGAAAAGTGATTCGTTCACAAGAAGTCACAATTTCTTTTCCATATAAAACTTCAAGACTTACATAAGTGTTGAATTAGAATTATCATTCTCATAAATAAACATTTTATGTATGTAAAACAACTGCTTGACATCGAGAGAGTTTATGAAATGAGCATCAGTGAAGAGCTTAATCTTGTCAAAAGAAGAGAGACTTGATCACTCCATTGAGTCATAGAATAGTCGTTTAAAAAATATGACAATATTAAGGGGCATGATTGCTTAGGGACTCCATTTAGTATGAGAAGTATGATGTTGTTTGTTTACCCTTGATGGGAGTAAAGTTTGCAGTTCCTCCAATTTGGGGAAGTCATGTCAATATTCTAAGAATCTCTCAAAGTGTCGAGAAATCAAGGCATGTACTCAATCGTCGTTGAAACCATCTTCAACATTGTTGGCCAAAGGTAGTGTTTCGAAGTTCACAACACTGAGGCAACTTATCTACGATGGTATAGATTTTAAAAAGTCCTTTCGAGGCTAATTTCTTCAAAATCCCTATAATATGGGACAAGGCATCATGCAGGGGAATTCCCTCCTCTTCAGAGTTGAGCAGGTTAAGTCCAGGAATAAGTAACATACAACAAGAGAATAAAGAGTTGTCAAAGTTGTTACTAATTTGAATTTCTTGGTGGGACGATTATTTCCTAAATCAGATAGTTTTCCCCAGTGTGGTTTGCACTTTTGCTCAACAGAAGCTTATCTGTTAAAATTCTTCGAAGAAGAATACTTTCCTCCTGTGAAATATGTATAGGCTTGTTTCTCCCCAACAGAATCCACATTTGAGTTTGTCTTTATTATGACGCTTTTCAGGAAGCATTTCCCGGTAAAAGTGTATTTGGTTGAAGATTTTCTACAGGAAAGTATTCCCCTGTGCAATATGCCCTTTTCGAGATTTCTCTTAAGAATTATCCAACTCCCGAATGAAGTACATGTTGATGAATTTGGTACAAAAATCTACCTCTGTAGTGTAGGCTGCATTTGTTGAATGATCTTGTGATAATCACTTCACTTGCCAACAAGAAGTTTCTTGATTTATCCTCGTGAGGTAGTCAGCAATTCCCCAAGCAGAGGGTGCATAAGCTCATCTTTCCCTGGTAAAGTCTACACCTGGTTTGATTTCAGGAAGTTTTTCTCCCTAGTGAGGTTATATATTGGTGGATACCTTGCATGGTTTTCTTCACCAGTGAAGTTTATACTTAAGAGATTTTCTTTTTAAGATTTACCTATTCCCCAGTGGAGTGTGTGGAAGTCCTTTTCTCCCTAGTGACAGAGGATTTGTATCAGTTCCTGATGGAATTTAAATTTCGAGAGTCTCCTTGGTCAATAACACTTTCCTCCCCAAATGAAGGTTTATTCCCTAATGAAGTTCAAAGTTTTTCCCCCAATGGATCACCGTAAAGAGATTCCTTGACCGATAAGGTCTGATTGATAAAAATTTCTTGACAAAAATTCATAAGTTCCTAGTGAATGTTTGCAAAGATGAGCTTGTCGGTGAATGGACATTCACGAAGTAGAGTTATTCTCCAATTGAGAAATCCGTCTTATTCCCCAATTAAGTTGTGTAGGAAAGTCTTTGTTTTCCCCAACAGAATTTTTATTGGGATTTATCTGTCAAGATTTCGCATATCCCCGAGAGGTTTTATTTGTTGAGGTATTCTTACATACCTGGCTAAAGCGTACAGATGCACTTTTGTTCAGAAATTCTCTCACTCCTTAGCGAATAGGTTGACAAGTTACTCCTTGCAGATCCAGTGGTCATTGGTATCCCTCAGCAGCGTCCAACCTTTATAGGCTTTCTTGCACATGCGTGTAGAGTGTTTTGCCTCTCTCCGGTGAAGTTTGCAATTTATTTTTGCAAGCCCCATCAGAATATGGCCATTGGTTACTGCTTATTCCAATGTGTTATTCTCCAGTGAAGCATCTAAACATGCATCTACTTAAATGTGTAGTGTTTCCCTTCATGTCAGAACACTACTCCATAAAAAAATTTAAACATGCATTGAATTATAAGCCAATTTCATCGCCTTTTTTCCCTAATGATTTTGCTCGCTTCCTGATATAACTGATGATTCATTAAACCCCGTAAATATCTCATGATATCCCCAACTACAATGTTTACTGCTTTTGTAACTGTCATTTCTCCTTGGCTATTACCCGTATTTGCCTCTTAAGTTTATAGTGCACGAAAGAGTCGGTGTATAACCTTTCATTCTTCTCAATTATTTAAAAAGCCTTACTTGGTATTTGGCAGTTCGTATAATTGCCACTATTGGAAAACTACACCCCACCTTTGGCCTAGGGGATAATGTAGTACTTTTTCTTGCAAATACCAAATCCTTCCCTTACTCCTTGTAAGTCGATCCCCTTCTTTCCCCTCGCATAAGGGATGTTTCCTACCCCTGTGTAGATCCTCGTGGTTCATGTTCAATGATTATTGACGTACCATTTTAGTCCAGCTTTTTTCTGACATTTCTTTCCTAGGTCTAGACGTCTCTAGTCCTCGTAGGACGAGTGCTTACTTGCTTCTTTACTTCCTTATCCCACGTCATTCCTATTTCTCTTCCATCGAGTGGTCACTCATTTTCCTTGTTGCGATCCAGTTCTTCCCTGGTGTATCGTTTTAGGTCTGGTGGTCATCAGTTCCTTTTAAGGTCAAGTAAGTTACTTGTTACTTTATTCAGAATATAGTTTTTTGGTATACTTTAGAGTCTAGTGGATACTAATATTCTTTCGTCGAGTGTTCACTCGTTTGCCTTATTGCGATCCAGTTCTTCCATGGCGCAACATTTTAGGTCTGGTGGTCATCAGTTCCTTTTAAGGTCAAGTATGTTACTTATTACCTTATTTAAAATATAGTTTTCTAGTATTCTGTAGAGTCTAGTGGATACTAGTATTCTTCCTTTGAGTGTTCACTTGATTGCCTTGTTGCGATCCAGTTCTTCCCTGGCGCAATGTTTTAGGCCTGGTGGTCATCAGTTCCTTTTAAGGTCAAGTTCGTTACTTGTTACCTGATTTCGAATACAATGTTCTGGTATTCTTTAAAGTCTAATGGTCACTAGTATCCCTTGATTCAAATGGTAATTTGTCTCTTTTGTCTCTCTAATTCCTTGGTTAGGTTCAGTGCTTATTGGTTCTCCCCGGTTTGAGGCTATCAGGTGTTCGCCTTGTTTTGGATCCAATTGACATTGGTATCCTATTGAGTACTCTTAGGTATATTGGTCACTAGTCTCGTGTAAGTAGAGTGGTCACTTTTTGCTTCGTTTGTTGTTGAATTCTACCCTGGCACATTCTTTATAGTACTCATAGGGTCGAAAGGACACTCGTTACCTTTACTCGATCCCTAGTTTTTTGTCAACGTTCTAATGGTTTTGGTTCAGAATGAACTATTCCAGTTTGATCGAGACCAGTATGGTATTCTTCTTTTATATCCGATGGTCATTGGTATCCTCTCGAGTCTAGTGGTCACTAGTCTTCTTAGGTCGAGTTTAGTGGTTATTGACCTCGTTTTCCGTGTCTAGTGGCCACTAGTGTTGTTAGGTCGAGTTTAGTGCTCATTATCCTTCATCGCTCGCAAACTAAGTTCTTTTGGTTCAATACCATAAATCTAGAAAAATACAATCACCAGTGTTGATACACCTTGTCCTAATTCAGAGCGCAAATTTTTTAGTTCAATTTTGTATTCAATCCCCTTTTACCTTGTCGCTCGAAAAGTTGGCGCCAATCTTGCTTTAGGTTTAAGAAGATTGAATAGGGGGAGTTGTTATACCCCAAAATTTACCCTCTTCATTTCACCCCTATTTGGCTTATATTTCATCATCATATATATGCATGCATATCATTGGTTCTATGGTTATGGGATCAAGGCACTTCTGTTAAGCTTCGTCAGGTTACGAAAGACGTTTATTTTGTTAGTCAACGCGTTGAGAGTGTTCTCCAGGATATTTAGTCAGTGGGCGGTCAAGTCCTCATCATGACAAGTTCTCATGTGTTCCAACATGCCTTGAATTGCATAGAAAACCAAGAATTTCAGTCAATTCATAACAGTTTGAGCAGAAAAGCAGTATTTCACAGTGCGACTTCAAAAAAGAATAACTTCTGTCTAGAAAATAATCTTTGAATGGATCTTTGAGCACTATATTTGTCTTGGCGTCCTTTCAATTCATATGTTCGGGTCAGAAGTCAATTCCTTGAAGAAGATCTCTAAAATTTCAAATTACTGAAAATTACACAGTGAAACGGGTGTTAAGTTGATTGTTTTCTCGATATTAAAAAAATCATAACTTTCTCGTTTCTCATCATTTTGAGACGATTCTCAAAGCGTGATGTCATAATTTGTGTTAGCTACAACTTTGCTTCAATTCCTGAGTTCAGATTATGCTCCGAAGACTTCTATTTATGGCTCACTTCTCAAGTCTATACAGTGGGAAAATCGCACAACCAAAACAAATGGTTTTCTGTCTCAAATTTCTCGCCATTGCGAAATTTATAACTTTGTCAATTTTTATCATATTGGGACTATTCTTTCGACATGATGTCACAAATTTCTTCATCTATGATTTTTCTTCAGGACTCGAGTTCAAATTCTGCTTTATAAGTTATGAGCTTGTGGTTTGTTTCTTGAGTGCACACAAAAATAAGTGGAAAATTCTGCATTATTCAAAAATAAGGGAATTTATTCTTTTTATATCATTTGTCAAACAAGGCCTTAGCTCATTCTATATATTCTTTCTATTCAATTTGAGAATCACTTTTTGCTCATTTTATACAAAAATTACTCAAATTCAAAACTCTCTCTCAAGTTTCTCTCAAGAACACAAAAGCAAAAGTCTCAACTCCTCCCTCTCTCTAAGAATTTCGATTGAAACTCCTCTCTCTGAGCCAGCCGCCAACCGGTCTCCTCCTCCGGACCGCTTCTCCTGACTAGACCGACCAGCTCGTCGAACCGCCAGCCTGTCCACCACTCCCTCCGAGCTCGCGCTAACGCCCTCTATTAACTCCTCCATTGCCAGTCATCATCCCGACCGGTACTCCCTCTATCGATCCTTCCTCCTCTGCACGGATCTCCCTCCTCCTTTCAATTCAATTCTTCGATTGTTCTTCTCTTCGGGTCAATTTTGTAATTTCTTTGACTCTTGGGTTTGTGTGATTTAATTGATGAGTTTGAGACTTGATTCTTGAATTATATGATTACATAAGTTGAACCTTGATTTTGTGAAAATAAGTGATTGTTGAGGTTGGTGATTTTGAATAAGCTTGGAATTGGTTGAGTGTGTGTTCAATTGGTTAATTGATTGAGATTAATTATGGAGTTTACGCATCAATGCCGATAACTTGTTCATAATTGTTAATTGACGCATCGAGGTTTGATTCTGAATTGATATGTTGTACATAATTGTTGATTACGTGTCGAAATCCAATCTTAAATTGTTTAATTGATATTGACGCGTAGATTTATTTTGGTTGCGATACTTGGAAGTTTTTGTACCGGTAACAATTTATTAGATACAACTTATTTATGAATTCCGATTGATTTTCATGTGTCGATGTTTAGCTTTTATGCATTAAAACATTGATTTCTAATCGATTTTTAGCGGACATTGATACATACACCATGGCTGCCCGGAGTTCACAAATATCTTGTGCATTGTGTTTTAATTGTTGCTCGATGCATAAGTGATTTTGTGTTGGTAATTGGTGGATACCGGTATCAAATTTGATTGATTTTAAGCCAACTTTTTGAGCATTTCATTTATTAATTCAATGTTGTCTAGAAAATGGTTTTTGCATGCATATTGTGATTTAATCCATATTTGTTCCATATTTGAGCTTAGTAGCATAATTGGTGGATACCGGTATCAAGGCTTGTTGATTTTAATTCGATTTTTTGAGCATGTTGTGAAGTGCGATGTTGCTGCCCATTATTGGTAAACACGTGTAATTGTTGATTTAATTGTCGCTTGATGCGTATTTGTGATTGTTAGCATATTTTTTTGACATTGGGGTCACTTTTCGTTGATTTTATTCCGACTTTTTGCCCCCTTTCATGTGTTAATGTGTTGCTGCCCAGAAATTGATTTTTATGTTCCAATGCATGTTTGTAATTTATTTCTTCATGATTTAGTCTTAATTTAAGTTGTGATGTTAATACTTGATTATGTTTATGCCTCATTGTTATTTCTAACTCTTTGATTGACTTGTGCAAGGAATTTCAAGAGAGGTTTCAATCGTTTAATTAATTCTTGGTTATTCGATTGAAAAGCATTTTATTTCACTTCTTTATGGATTCGATTTCTCTTCTGACGCGCTTGATTGTGTTTCCCATTTCATGATATGCATATATTGTTGTTTCTTATCTAGATTGGTATCTTGTGCAGGTTTATTGTTGGTCATGCGGACGTGTCCGATACACATTTCACATGTGATTTATTTTCACATTGTCGATGCTTTGGCTCCTATTCCGAGCACCCAGTTTCTTATTATTTTGTTTATTGATGTTAGCTTGCGCGAAGATCTTCGTGTTTTCCTATTGCGTTACTTAGCAAATACGGATTGATATCCGTTTGGTAATTCTTCTTGTCTATTTTCATTCCGCATTGTTTTCCGCTTTCTTTGCCATGAGAAGTAGGAATAGAGATGCATGTCTGAGAGTCCATGCTTTAGGTGAGAAATTATGTTTAAAGTCCTCAAAGGAGACAATGTTTGTTTTAGTTTTTATGCAAAAGACCTCGACGAAGACAAATCCCATCCCTCTTTATTTTGTGCAAAGACCTCAAAGAAGGCATTGATAAAATCCTCAAATAAGGCAATAAGGCGAAGTGTGGGTCTGTAATCGACCCCCTCCATTTCAAGTCACTTGGTCATTGTTAGCTCACGTTGCACGTTGACACTATGATTCACTCTACTTTTGTTATCAAGTTGGTCAAAGTGGAAGTTAGGGCTCGCAACCGGCCCCCACAATTTGTCTTTAGCTCACATTGGTAAACATTGATGCTTCACTTTTGTCCATATTGTCTTCTATCTCCAACCTTGATGACATGATATCATAGTTAGGTGTTTAGTTGCTTTGGATATTCTCCTTGTCTCTTCTGTTGACTAGATTACACGATATCTTGGTTAAGAGTAGATACCCCATCTTCTTTACTTCTTTCCTAAATGACATGATATCTTGGTTAAGAGCTTACATCCCTCCCCCCCCCCCCTTTTTTTTCTTACCTTGATGACATGATATCATGGTTAAGAATTATTACCCCCCCTATATTTCTTGACTAGATGACATGATATCTTGGTTAACAGTTTTAATCCTACCTTGATGACTGTTTACCGTGAAAATTGGTAAAGAACCACTGATCTTCCAAAAAGGGATATTTTGTTGACTTGCAGGATCGATCAGTTTGATCCTAGGACATATGCTGAGTTTTTTTTATAAGTAAGTAAATTTAAGTGAAAAGGGTTGAAAGGGAAAGCAAGAGCAAAAGTGAGATGCATGTAAAAACTTGATAAAAGTGCAGGTAAAAGGTAATTGGAAAGGGTTGAGAAGAATTTGAAGATAAAGGTTGAAAAATGAGATAATAAGTGCAAGTAAGAGGCAGAATAAAGTAAATTTGCAGTAGTGATAAAGTTCGCGCAGAAATATAAACGACAAGGAATGTAAAGGAATTGTAAAGACTTTGATTGAAATAAGAGATGGTGTTTTAAACGTACATTCGCAATATCTTTTCTCTCACAGCGGGTACTCAGATATGATTGAGTGACTTGTACTAATAAGTTGAACACACAGAAATCTACATGAAATCCCTATATTTATACTAAAACTAAGCAATCGTCGAGCAGTTTCCTCGTTCCAGGATGAGGACAAGTGTCCTCTGCATATGCTTCGACTTCTATCTTCATGCCATGTTACTTTCCTCAACTGCCAAGTAAACTGCCTTTCCCTCCTTTCTTCAGATTCAAAATGAACTTGCTTGATGATACAAGGATCTTTTAGTCGAAGACCGCTGGATCCTCTCGGTCGAAGACTACAAAGCTTCTTGGTCGAAGACCAACTTTAACTTAGATAATTCTCTAAGTGTTTTAGGCTCTTCTGGTCGAAATTTTGGCAACTTTAGATTTCTTCAATATATTTTTAGCCAATAAGACCAATATATTATGGGTTTCGAATTTAGGAGCTAACAAATTTCCCCCCAAGAATGTCAATTTCGACGCAAGAAGAAATAGTCATTCTTTGATATATCTATTCGACACCTGTAAGCTTTTTGACCACAAAAGCTTATCGTATACTTTTTATCTTCCACCAACCCCTGCCGGTATCAGTGTCATCATTACACTTTTCTAAGACGTCGCCATCAGTCAGTCGTTACACGCTGCCATGATGGCCATTATTCCTACAACCTAGGAAAGCATGGGAAACGTCTCCACTACTTATCCGTACAACTGCCTTAGAGTTCACCGAGTGTCCCACTCACTCTGCAGCATTAAATGGTGTTAAGGGAAAACACTCTTCCCTGGCCACTATAAATAGCTATGAGCACTTGTCTTTGGAATTTTTTACAAACGCTTAAAATTCCTTGTTTCTCTGTATTCAAAGAAACTTTTGAGAACTTAATCTCTTTCATCGTTCTTCTACCAATATAGCCATGGCTTTCCTCTCAAACGCTCCAAACAACCCCAAAGCAAAAGATGCCTCCGATTCACCACAACAACTAAAATTTTTTGCGACTAGTTTTATCCCTGCCTTGACTGGGGAATGAAGGTTTGTTCCAGAACCCATGTGTGATATGGTGGCCAGAACCGGACTGTTTGAAATGCTGATTTGCGTTTTGCGTTTGTGTTCTCAAAATGTCGCGGGAAGCAAGAGTCGCCACCGACTTTTATTTTATCCAACTGGAAAGGAAAAAAGCACAGAAAAATTCCTTTTTTCGAGATTTTGAGTACAGGGGGTAGATATAGAAAGGGAAGGTATTAACACCATTTCTATCCGTAGTTTTCTACGGGCTCTTAGGTACTTTCTCATCATTTTCAAAATTGCTTATGTGTGTTTGATTTGAAAAAGTTTTTTGTTTTACTTCGATCTAACCCTTGCTTCTGTCTTCAAGAGTGTTACGAAGTCGTTTTGAAAGCTTTGTTTGAAAAGAGTGTAAGTGTGAAAAAAGTTCGTTTTGAGAAAGTACCTACTAGCATCTACCTACTCGAAAAAGAGAATGTTTATGTTCTTGTTTCCTTTAGACAGTGTTATCATACTATTAGTGAGTAGGTAGCACCGTCGTTGGAGTTTTAAGGGTCAATTCGAAAGGGACGTACGATCACTAAAGCAATGTTAGGACGTCTTAGTAATAACCCTAATATCTTAAGATCAATATTCGATGCAACATTTCCGAGGCAATCTTTCCGAGGCAACATTTCCGAACGAGACCTTGATCTTTTGTTTAGACAAGAGAGCGACCACTAAAACACTCTATACTTAATGATCGTTTACCGAAGGCAACCGAAGTGAGAGTATATCTTAGGAGTGCGCATGTGCGAGTGATTTCAATTTCAAGTTATTATCTTTGCACATTTAGGGTTTGCTAACCGTTTTAAATTAACATACATTCTTGTCATGCAACCCTATTATCATACATCTAACAGTTAATATTTTGCGGAAATTAAAGTGCGGAAAGTAAAGCTACGCTATTACAAGGCTTCGGGTATTAATTTACATAGCCAAAAAAAAACCGTCAAAACGATAAATAAAAAGAAAAAAAAGGTCCTAATTAATCTATTACATCCTGTGAGCAGTTACATCAATATAAATAAAAATAAATAAATGCGCGACGAATAGAGAACGGGAGGAAGTTAGGGTTTTGACCCCGTCTAACCTAATTACGAGAAAAGTCATTTTTTGGTTGTTTTTGATTATATTAAGAAAAAAAAGGTTTTAAATTAAATATGCAAAAACCTAATTACTAATTAAATTAAATTAAGAAGATATTAAATTTGACCTATTTTGTGTTTTTGATTATCTTTAAGAAAAAGAAAATAGAACTTAAATTAAACTAAAACCCTAATTTTCTAATTGTTTTTAATTTATTTACAAAAGGAATCAAAGTTACCTAAAAAATTAAATAAACTAATTAAATTAATTTTTTTGATAAAAAATAAACTAAATCTAATTGGATGACGAGTTATTTTTATGATTTTTTTTTATAAAAAAAAAGAATTAATTTTTGTTAGTAAAAATAATTTAAATAAATTAAATAAAAGAAGTTAAAAAAGAAAAAAAGAGAGTATTGGGCCTGTAATCAACAATTAGAGGGTGTTGATAGCAATCTCTTGGGCCCAAGCCAACTGATCCACGTTGACCTCCCAGATCCTCTGTTGCATGTTGACCAAGGCGTATCATGGATCTCTTTGTGCTAAGCGTTGAATTTTAGCACAGGAAAATGCTTGTTCTTGATTGGTACAGCTTCCTTGTATGCCCAGGATGCGAATGAGATGGCTTAGGAGTCTTGAAAACGCATGGAAGTACAAGATCAGACCAGCACTTTCTTTGAGTTTTTTCAAGTTTAGTTCTTCTTCTCCACGCCTCCCAACCTTGTGATTTTTATCTGCAATTGTCCACTATATACCAGGGAACGAATTAGGGTTATAAATATGCCTTTAATCTTTGTCAATTATGGCTTTTGATCTTGATTTGATTTCCATGAAATTCTTTCCAAAAATAGGCCAAAACCAATCTTTTCATGCACACATAGGCCTTGCACGATTTGATTCACTTTCTAGCTGTATATGGGACCAACTCAAAACAAGTGCAAAAAGTTAGGCCCATTTGACAAAATTTGCAATTTGAGGCACTTTTGACTTTTGACAATTTTGTAAAAAAGGTCAACTTCACCAATGCATAACTTCTTCAATTTTGACTCTTTGAAGGTGTTATTGGACTTTTTAGAAAGATTGAGATGTCCTATAAGCAACCCTTTTGGTCTCATCTCAATTGAGTCTTCCATGTTCATGTATGAAGCTTTGACAAAAAAGGTGTTTTTGTTGACTTTTCAAAATGACCTATAATGTCCAAATTCATAATTTCTTGTGAGTGCATCTTTTGAACTTGGGAGATGAATATGAACTGTAGGTAATTTCATACTATTAAAAATGAGCTTTGGATGGGTCATTTATCATAAAGTATGAGAAAGTTATGCTTGGTCAAAGTTGAGTTGATTTTTCCTACAAAACCCTAATTTAGCAACTTTTGGTTCTTGATGAATTGTGAGCAAACCTTGGGGAATCATGATAAACCCTTGATCAAATGATGAATAATACTTCAAAATGAGGATGTTGACCAAAAAATCTTGAAGTTTGACTATATGTAGGCTACAATTTACTTTTTCCCTAACATAGTCGATTTTCAGGCCTTTGAGCAATTGACTGAGCAAACTTTCTCTACAAGGCTTGAAACTTGATATGGATGATCTTCAGAACATATTAGGACAATGGTGAGAATTTGGGATCCCTTGGAATCAAGTATCTTGATGCAACATGAAACCCTAAATTGAGGTAGACTGCCTTAGGAGAGGGTTTGTCTGGTCAACCCTTGGACTTCCTTGAGCAACTTGAGGATCTTTCTTGAAATGTTTTGAGAAATATGGGAGGGCAAATTTTTGGGTACAACACCATGACTAAAGAATGGCGTGATGCCTACAACTCACAGGTACTCATTCCTGTTCGATATTCTGGGCAAATGTATGCCATGTCTGGTCCATTGTCTATATGTATCGATAACCCCAAGAAGAACATCACTTTCTTTCCAACTCACCCTAGGCTCAAGCCTATAGGTTGCACAAATAAGCCCAAACATGAACCCTAGGATGCAACTCCTGCAAATCAACAACATTCTCAAACGAAAGAAGACATAAACCTCCAGTTTATGAATAAAGGGAATCAAATCTTTAGGTCTTGCCCTAGCCTGACTTCGGAATATTCAGAATGGTTGGATAAGATGGACACAGTACAAACCCAAATCTGGAAAGACATGGGGATTTATGATCTGGTCATGTTATCAAAGACCGAGTTATCTTATTGTCCCCTCATGCTGATATCCTCTTTATACTTTTGGGATAATGCACATTTCACCTTCCATTTTTTCTTGTGGAATGGTGACCCCTACTCTCTTTGACATAGCAGCCATCACTGGTCCTCGACCAACTAGTGACTACTTCGATCTAGAGGATATGTATGAGGATACCATTGGGTTTTCGACTATGAAACTCACATATACTACTTTCATCAACCATTTTCATGACAAATCCAGTAACACTGTTTCTGAAGTGGAACACATAGCTTTTTTAGCTTTTTGGTTGTCTCATTTTGTCTTCTGTACCAAGTCACTCCAAGTGACGAAGAAAATGCTCACTCTTGCTACTCAGCTTCATCATGGCTAAAGTATTTGTTTGGCTTAATTGATTTTGGCCAACCTTTATGAGTCCATCAGTAATGGTGTGACTCAACTGAAAGTTATAGGTGATAGAGCCAGTTTTCTCCTTTATGGCCCTTTCTGGCTTCTCCAACTTTGGATCAATGCCACGTTTGAATCATTTCTTACCCAGAAGAATAAAATCAATGAGAAAGCCCCAGAGATCCTCAACAGGAGGGTCGAAGGCACCAGGTTGGCTCTGTTGACTCCAACAGATGAAGGTCAACAATTTCAGAAAGCATTTACCAGCTTCGTAATGATGTTTACAAAGTGTAAGGAATTCGTTTCGACCATGGCTCCCTTTTCCAGTCGAAAGGTTGGTCCGATATGGTTTACTCGACCATATCCCTCTACTGAGGATGAGGATTGTGTCGAAGAGTATGTGGCTATTTGGGAGTCTTTTCTTCGCCCAAGAATTATGCCACTGAGATTCAAAAGTTCGAAGAATCAACTAAGCTTGATTGCTTATCAATCGAACCTCGTTTCTCGCTAGTTTGGCATAATTCAATCACTCGGAAACCCAATCTATCCCAGAGAAAAGTATTTTATGTATTATAATACAGACTATTCGTAGGAGGCTGCTACCAAGCAAATTAGTAGGTACGTTGGTCGAGTCGTACTAACCTTGTTCGACTTTAAACTCAACTTTCTGTGTTCGCCAATCTTTGAAGGCTGGTGGGAGAAATACTACGACGAAGAGTTCTTCGATGCGAAAGACTTCGCTGACCATCTTCAAGAGGAGTTTTTGTTGGTCTCCGACAAGATCAAGAAAGGTGTTCTTTCTTCTTCAAATCAAATGCCTTATTTATTCTTTGATTTAATCATTTGACATCCGACTCATGTTTGCTTATTTTCTAGCCGTTAAGAGAACCACTGTCAAGAAAGCCGCTGAAAGCGCAAAGGGAGGAGACTCTTCTACAAAACCTCTACCACAGGTAAATACTCTTTGCCCTCAATTTACTTTAACACATCACCAATGTTGACGTTTTCGAATCTTTTCTTTTTTAGGCCACTAAGAAATCTACGCCAACCAAGAGGAAAGTTTAGGAAGTCACACTCTCCAGTGATGATGAAGACACACCTTATGTTACTCTCAAGAGACAGAAGAAGCCAGCTCCCATTTCTGAACCTCGCCCGAAAACTAAGATTAAGGTTATGGCTACCAAGCCTAAACCTACTCCTATCATCATTCAAGAGCCTACTTAACAAGAAATAGCTTCTAGAATGAATGATCCGAGCGAGAGCGATGATTCAAGCCCTGGTGCCGAAGTTCCACCCCAGGTAATAATTTCGACCACCTAAGATCATTCCTTAAATTATTTTGCAACAATTCTAATAACAATCTCTCAATCTCCAGGACATTGCTGGAACTTCCAAAGAGGTTCTCGTACCTGTTGAAGATTCTGTTACCATACTAAAAAATGAAGGAAATCCCACTTACAGGCCTTCTTCAGCGAAAAGGGTCTTTTGTAAGTTCAGCAAGTGAGGTGAACCAGACTTCTAAACATCAAACTACAGCCATTGGGGAACCAAATAAAGAAGTCTCTAATGAGGAAGATTTTGACTTGCCACATGTGAATCTCAGGACTTCACAGATTACCGATGATGAGCAGAGAGAACAAGAAGAAGTTGTTGACGATGAAGTCGAAACAGAAATGGAGGGCGCACCAGATGGAGGAAATCAAAATGAGGAAAATCCTGCGTCTGCTGGCAGAGGAAACTCTGCAGAAGGGGAGAGAAATCCTGCAAACGTTGAAGGTATCCATGTCCAGCTACATGATCTATCAATCAGAGAAAATGTAGCTCATGTTACCAATGAAAGAGTTACTTCGACAGGATCCCGTACTAAAGAGGACTTGATGCTACTTAAACGGAATAAACCTCTTGGCTATTTGAATGCCATTCTCGAAGGCAGAGAAAGTTCCTTTGATCAAAGCCATGATGCTTTGACTGCATCTTGTAAATCTACTTCGGCTTCTCCCCTTGAAGAGATGCTTCATAAAGTTAAGGCTCAACTTTTTAAGAGAGATTTGATGTTGACCTTGGAGGGAGAACCTACTGCCCCTTCCTTTCTGAAGAATACTCTAAAAGTTGTCAACCTTCTTGTTGCTTCTCCTGATATAGCTAGCATCATTCTGGATTTGACTTCGATCATTGATCAGGCTTCAGTTGATTACAATCGCCGAAGGACTCTCAATCGTGAAATTGAAGAGGCCAATGGTCGTGTAGGAGCTTCCTGGGTTGCTGCTACTGAGTCAGCTTCGAAGCTAAATGAGCTATCGAAGGAACGAGAAGCTAGGAAAAATGAGGTCGAAGAGATTGGCCAAAGTACAGACAACATGAAAGCTCAGATCAAAGAATTAGAGGCCAAGATTGCCACAAATGACAAACTCAAAGAAGAGCTTCTTGCTGTCAGCAATGACTCTGAGAGCCAAGAGGAGCTTGACAATGGATTGAAATATGTTGAACAGGCTCAAGCCTTAGATGCAAAGATCGAGGCTCTCCATCAGTCGAGGGCTCTGTGTGAAAGGCGCTTGGAACTCCAAAAGATCAAATATCTCCAAATTAAAGCCAATCTTCCATTTTGATTTAGACTTCTTGTTTGTAAAATGATGTTTATGTAATGACTTGGAGCCATTTTGGATAATTTTAACGCGTCTTCCATTTTGGTTGTACACTTCGACTAAGATCAAACGCTGACTATTTTGACCTCTTGAAGTGCAGGTCTATACTTTTTTAAGTATTTACCATTTACTCTCAAGAGTCTTTTATATTCATTTAACTCTTCAATCTCATAGGCACCACCAGAAATACCTGGATAATATTGAAAGGTCCTTCCCATTTAGGAGACCATTTTCCCATGTTCCTATCCTTTCGATCCATTGGGAGAATTACTTTCCATACCAGATCTTTAGGCAAGAATATCTTGGGTTTTACTCTCTTATTATAATATTTCTCCACTCTTTTCTTCTGTATCCTTAAAAGATCGAAAGCTCTCAGTCTTTCTTCGTCTAAATCAACCAATTCTTCTAACATCATATTCCAATAAGATTCAGAAGGAATATCTTGATGTCTCTGAATTCTTGTTGACTGCAGACATATTTCAATTGGCAACACTGTGTCATGACCATAGGTCAATCGAAATGGTGTCGTATTGGTAGCTTCCTTAGGAAAAGTTCTACATGCCCATAAGATTTGGTCCAACTTCTTGTTCCAATTCTTTGGTTTTTTCCCACATGTTTTTTTATTAAGCCAATTACTACCTTATTTGCTGCTTCGACTTGGCCGTTGGCTTGTGCATAATAAGGTGTATATGTTAATAGGTTGAATCCCATTTCTGTAGCAAACTCCTGCATTTTTCGACCAGTAAATACCGATCCTTGATCAGTTGTTATTGTCTCAGGGATTCCAAACCTATATATAATGTTCTTTTGAATAAATTCAATGACATTCTCTTGGTCTACATTGACTAAAGGAATTGCTTCAATCCACTTAGTGAAATAGTCAATGTCCACCAATATATATTTTTGCTTTTAGATGATGCTGGTCGAATCTCTCCAATAAGATCCAAAGCCCATCCCCTAAAAGGTCAAGGTTTCACAATTGAGTGAAGTTCTCTTGCAGATACATGTTGGATACTTGTATGTACTTGACATTCTTGGCAGCCTTTTGCAAACTCAATACAATCTTTTAGCATAGTAGGACAATATAATCCTTGTCGAAACAACAACCATTTCATTTTATGGCCTACTTGATGTTCCCCACATGCCCCAGCATGCGTAGTCGAAAGGGCTATATATGCCTCTGTTTCACTTAGGAATTTTAGTAGTAATCCTTCAGGCGTCTTTTTGAATAGCTCATTCCCCATTAGAATATAACTCAACACCCTATACTTTGTCTTTCATTCTGTCGAAGGAATTGGATTTTGCAAATAATCTGCTATATGCTTTCTCCAATCTTGTTCTGTTAGATTATCTATGAACGAAATTTCGAAGTTCTCTTGGTCAGCGTACCCCAGTTTTGTTGTTTCCAAATCTGTTGGAGACAACTTGGTTGATGCTACTCTTCCTCTGACTTCGATTGCTTGTTGCAATTTTTCTTTCGAAATTTTATACCCAGATGCAACCTGTGCTAAGTCATTAGCCACTTGATTTTCCAATATGGGTATATGTCGAATGTTGATTACTTCAAATTTTTTCAACAAACGATTGGCTATTACAAAATACATTATAAGATTTTCTCTTATGCATTTGTATTATTTCGTAACTTTCCTTACGACTAACTCTGAGTCTCCCATTATTTCGACTCAAGTTGCCCCCAATTCTAACAAGATTTCAAGGCCAACAATTAGAGCTTCATACTCAGCCTCATTGTTTGAACAAGAACCTTCGATCTTGTACTTGAATGTTGTTGGAACTTTACTTGGAGAAATAATTAGGACTCCTACTCTAGTTCCATCTTTATGACTAGAACCATCAAAGTATAACTTCTAAGGTTCAATCTCCAAGTAGTTTAATGATTCTTCATGTATTGAGTGGTCAACTATAAAGTCTGCTACCACTTGTCCTTTTACAGTCTTGAGATGCATAAAGGTCAATGAATACTCAGTCAATGCAAGTGCCCATTTACCAACTCGACTATGCAAGATGGGTTTCGACAATATATATTTGAAAACATCAAAATGAGATGAAACATAAACATCAACTGGTTTAATATATTGCTTGAGTTTTATACATGATAAGTAAAGACATAAACATAGTTTTTCAACTTCGTTATATCTAGTTTCTGCATCATTTAAAACTCTACTGAGGTAGTAGATGGGTCTTTCAACACCATTTTCATCCTCTTGGGCTAACATGCTCCCTAAATTTTTAGCAGATGCATCTATGTACAATCTCATATTCCTATTTCTACAATGAGGCGTCGAAATAGGAGGTTTAGTAAGGTATCCTTTGATTTTGTCGAAGGCCTCTTGTTGTTCTTTCCCCCACTCGAATCCTCCTTTGTTGAGTCGAAGTGAAGGTGAGAAGGCTTGCGTTTTTCCACTTAGGTTGGATATAAATCTCCTCAAGAAATTTATCTTGCCAAGTAGAGATTGCAACTCCTTCTTGCTAGTTGGCGCTTTCGCTTCCAAAATGGCTTTGGTCTTGTTCTGGTTTATTTTGATTCCCTTTTTGTGGACCACAAATCCTAAAAAATCTCCGGCCTTTATGCAGAAAGTGCACTTTAGAGGATTCATCTTTAGACCATAACTTCTCATCCTTTCGAAGGACTGTCGAAGGTGGTCTATGTGATTTCTCCCTGAAACAGATTTGACAACAATATCGTCAATATAAATCTGCATAAAAGTTTCAACAAAATCATGGAAGATAGAATTCATTGCTCTTTGATATGTTGCCCCTGCATTTTTTAGGCCAAAAGGCATCACTACCCATTCGTAAGTGCCTAAAGCCTTAGGGCATCGAAATGTTATTTTCGATACATCCTCTTCAACAATGAAAATTTGATTGTACCCAGAGTATCCATCAAGCATACTCATGTATTCGAAGCCAGTAGTGTAATCGACAAGCATTTCTTCCACATGCATTGGATACTCATCTTTGGGTGTTGTAGCATTTAGATCTCTAAAATCAATGCATACCCTTAAGGTACCATTTTTCTTTATAACAGGTACTATATTTGCAATCCATTCAACATACCTAGTTGCAATCCCCTTTGACCTTCATAGTTCAATAAAACCATGTATGGGGCTTGATGTCTTCATCCCCTTTGCCCAGCTTTTTCAGCATGCTGTGAGGGATTATGTTAATTGTAGCCCCACAATCAACCACGATCTTGTTGATGGTTGCTTCCCCTACCTTTTCTCTTATGAACAAGGGTTTAAGGTGATTCTTCATCGCCTCAGTAGGGCGTTTGAAGAAAGCATTCTTCTCTTCGACACAATCGTTGTTCATAACATAGTAACATACTGGCCTATGTTTGGCCATCTCCTGTTCGACTTCCCAGTCAGCCTCTTCGACTTCGACTTGTCTGTCATACTCCCTGGGTAAAACTGACACCATATTGACCATAATATCTAGTGTATCGTCAGACCCAGAATCGCATTCATCTTTTGATTCATTTTGTCCAGGCCATATCAATCTTTTGGAAATTGGCTCTCTTTCCAAAGACTTTCTTGGTTTGCCCTTTTCTTTGTGGAACATTAGTGCTGGTTTATGGTTGAGGCTCTTGTGTAGCCTCTCTTTCGAATTTTCGTCGTCTTTGATATCTCCTGTATTGAGAGCGTGTCATGGGGTTCTTTCCCTTGTAGTTGCTCGACACATAAGCCTATTTATTTGTTGTTGTTTGAAATTCCTCTCTATATGCCATGGAGGATCCCCTTGGCACATCGAAAGTCTACCATTTTTCCTCGTTGGGCCTTTTCCTGCTTGCTATTTTCAACCAGGTATCCACAGGGACATTTGTTAGAGGTCTGAATGTTGATGGCCTATTTACTTGGTTCAGTGGCCCCTTTTGGTATCTGCTTCTAGGGTCATATCTCACCTTAGGATACATGTTGGGTTGGGCATTTGTGCCCCATTTCTTCTTTTCCGCATGCATACCCTGTATGTGTTCAGCAACCTTTTTGTCAAAGATAGAGCTGCATCTTGGGCACAACATTACTTCTGACTTCTTCTTTTGGCATCTTTGCAGAAAATCTTCCAGATTTTCATTTTCTTTAGGAAATGAAATTTTGTTGATTTCCTCTTGTCTGATGGCATCTTCTGAAACCTTGGGCTCAGATACTTCAACCATGTTGATTTGCACATTACTCTAACCAGCTATATTCAGCTTATGCATCTTAGCTTCCAGGCCCTATGTCGAACCTATGACAGCAGCCCAATAGGAACCTGCAACAGTTCCTTTGTTTGAACCTTTAGTGGCCCTTTTGTTTAGGCCTTCAGTAGCCTTTTTTTGTATCATCTCGACAACTTCTTTGCTAACATCTTCAGTAAAACTGCCAAAGACTGGCTTGTTGATGAAGTCTGCTGAGACTTCGACCATGTTAATGCTTGAAGGTTCAGCATAGTTGGCATCAGCTTGCAATGGGTTTGCGTCAATCCTCATGGGTGGTTTGTCAGCAAACTTAAGCCTGCCTTCCTTGATTGCGCCTTGAACAAGATCCCTGAAAAAGAAATATTGTGAGGTTTTATGGCCCAAGAAATTATGATATTTACAAAACCTCTCTTTTTCCTTTGATCTAAAGGAGGCATTTTTTCCCCAGGAGGCATTATCATCTGGCCATCTTTAACTAATAAGTCAAATATTTTGTCACATTTTGTGACGTTGAAACTATATGTTTTCTTTGAGAACCTATCATTATTCTTTTTTGATTCAATAGGATTCTTCCCATTCGAGGGTGTTAACAGTTTGCAAGAATATGGTGGTCCTTGCTTTAATTATGCTAAATCGATCTCACTCTCTTCGACAGTTATAGGGTCACTAGATGTCTCTAGATCATCATCATTCATTTCGACATATGCTACCCTTTCTCTTCGCTGAGTTTTATTCGCTTTAACTTTTTCAGCCTTAAGACGTTCTACATGTCGAACTATGTCGGCCAATTGGGCCATATCTCTCAGGTATTGGGTATCTAATTTATTCCTAATAGAATAACCTAGACCTCCTGCATCCATTTTGACCAACTCATGTTCCGACACTTGTGTAAAGCATCTGGCTTTGAGCAGTCGAAATCTATTCAAATACTCATCTATTGGCTCAGTGAACCTCCTTTTCACACTAGCCAATTCTTTCAAACTTTTTTTGGTTTGTCCCATATAGAACTGTTCATGGAAAAATTTCTCCAACTGATTCCAATTGTGGATCAAATTGGCGGGGAGTGTAGTGAACCAAGTGAAGGCATTTTTAGTAAGGGAACTTGGGAAACATTTGATCCTAAGATTCTCATTATTTGAGATTTCCCCAGCTTCTATCAAATACATTTCTACATGTTCGACAGTGGACTCTGTCGTATCCCCTGAAAACTTGATGAACTTTGGAACTTTCCACCTAGGGGGTAATTCTGATTTCAAGATATAATATGATAACAGAGATGTAAAGTTTGACCTATGAAAGCCAATATTTACTCCATTTTGTGCCATGATCCTTTCGACCATGGCTGTCAAGTTATTGTCTCCCGCATAGTTATGGTGTCGAACCTATTGTATTACCTCATCAGCATTTTGGTTTCTATTTACCATTACTATATCTTGTTCGACAACTCTAGGGATTTGTGGGACAACTCTGGGTATTTTGACTCTAGGTTGTTCGATTTCCAGTTTATGGTTCATTTCCACTGGTTGTGGGTTTTGGTTAATGGTCATGTCATCCTCTAGGACTACACCTTGATTTCGTCTTATCAGCTCTCTTTGGGGTTGTCGAATAGGTTGGGGAACCCCAAAAAATTCAGCCATGCGCGTCATTTGCACTGTCATTTGCTGATTCAACTGGGTGGTATTTTGTATCAGAGGGTTTAGCATTATACTCAAAGTTTGTGCCAACATTTGCACCATGTCATGGTTACTTTCATCCATTTGTTGTCTTAAAGTTACTGTAGAAGCATCTGTAAGGCTTGGCATCGTATGGAATGTTTCTCCTAAGAATCGCTTCCTGCCCAAATTTGCCATACCAGTTCCAGATCCCTGCAATGGCGAAGATGCGCTCACCAAAGGGTCTGAAAATGTGGACGCATCATTCATAAGACTTGCAATTTCAGTAGTTGTCATGCCATAGGGTTGGTCTCGATCCATCCACGGTGTCGAAAATCCTGGGGAGATATAGGGTCGAACTCCTGGATTTCCCCTTGGTGGGGGTGTTCCTGGTGGACCCCTAGGACCTACATAAGAAAGTATTGATCCTATTTTTGTAGTCGTCAATGCTGGTGTCGAACTAACTATAGATGACATAGGCTCACTAACCGTTGGCGTAACCGTAGTTCCAACACCAGAAATTGGTGGGGGAATTTCCCCACTACTAGACGGATTAACCATTTTCCTATTTCTTCTCTTAGGTATGTATTCGTTTGTGGTTGTTTTTCCACTTCTTAATAACATACAACAGTATTTGAAAGAAAAGAAATTACCTGAAGCATTTATGATAAAAACTATTTTTATCAAAGTTTTAAAATATATATATATATAAAAGAACTTCAGCAACGTCCCACCAGGTGTGTCAATTTGTTTACCGTGGAAATTGGTAAACAACCGTTGATCTTTCAAAAAGTGATATTTTGGTGACTTGCAGGATCGATCAGATTGATCCTAGGACATATGCTGAGTTTTTTTTTATAAGTAAATTTAAGTGAAAAGAGTTGAAAGGGAAGTAAGAGCAAAAGCGAGATGCAGGCAAATACTTGATAAAAGCGCGGGTAAAAGGTAATTGGAAAGGGTTGAGAAGAATTTGAAGATAAAGGTTGAAAAATGAGATAAAAAGTGCAAGTAAGAGGCAGAATAAAGTAAATTTGCAGTAGTGATAAAGTTCGCCCAGAAATATAAACGACAAGGAAATTAAAGGAGTTGTAAAGACTTTGATTGAAATAAGAGATGGTGTTTCAAACGTACATTCTCAATATCTTTTCTCTCACAGCGGGTACTCGGATATGATTGAGTGACTTGTACTAATAAGTTGAACACACAGAAATCTACATGAAATCCCTATATTTATACTAAAACTAAGTAGCCGTCGAGCAGTTGCCTCGTTTCAGGATGAGGACAAGTGTCCTCTTCATATGCTTCGACTTCTATCTTCAAGCCACGTTACTTTCCTCAACTTCCAAGTGAATTGCCTTTCCCTCCTTTCTTCAGATTCAAAATTCACTTGCTTGATGATACAAGGATCTTTCAGTCGAAGACCGCGGGATCCTCTCGGTCGAAGACTACAAAGCTTTTTGGTCGAAGACCAACTTTAAATTAGAGAATTCTCTAAGTGTTTTAGGCTCTTCTGGTCGAAATGTTGGCAATTTTAGATTTCTTCAATCTATTTTTAGCCAATAAGACCAATATATTGTGAGTGTCGAATTTAAGAGCTAACAATGACATGATATTATGGTTAGGTGTCAATCCTTTTCCCTTTTATCTTACCTTGATAATGACTTGATATCATGGTTAGACGTTTAAACTTGAGTAAGTGGTTACTTCTCATGCATTGTGTGCTTGCTTTCATATCTTTTTTAAGTCTTGATTGCTTGTGTGTTTCTTTCTATTGTGTGTTCACATGCTCCCCATAGAATCTTTAGTTCATTCTTGGTCAAGTTTGAACTAAGTAGACCTTAGGATTGATATCCATGCATGCCAACTTTAGATAGAATTTCCTTGTTCCAACTTTAGGTCCACAAACATGACAACGAGTAGGATTGAGATTCTCCTTTTGTTAGATTTTTCTTTTGGCATCCCTTTTAAGGCAAAAACTTTTTTTTTGACAAATTCATAAAACACTCTAACATTGTCAAATCTTTTTTCAAGGTAAAAAGCACCAACCAATGCAAACACTTTTTGTCTTCGGACTTTTGCTTTTAAAACCTTTTCGATAAGGGTATGTTGTTTCAAGTTCGAGCAACTTAGAAATGCTAAGTGTGCGAGTGGTCGAGCATGAGTCTCTTACGAGCTGCAACACCAAGCACGAGTTGTAATCTTAACCGCAAGGATGCGAACACAACATTATCCATAAAAAACATGCAACAAACCAAAACTTTTAAGGTGAACTACGAGTGCCTTGATCCCCATTGCACAATAGGTTGTACGTAGGCACAAAGGTTCGCAACCGAGACAGGCACGACGAATAAAACTTTCTTTTTGTAAATAATCCTTTGCATTCATACATCCCCTTTACATATTAGCTTTTAGATTTCAGACACACCCTTTAAATTTAGATAACAAGAGTGGATCCTGTTGAGTATCACGGACGTGAAAGGTGTTAATACCTTCCCCTCGCGTAATCGACTCTCTTATTCGTTGCAAGACCTTGATTTCACCCTCTTCAGATTTTCGTTGATGTTTTCCTTTTCCTTCAACGGGATAAATAAATATTCAATAGCTACTTTATTGTTTATTTGAGAGATTTATTTTCTCAAGTTGTTTCACATGACATCCACACATACAAATTGATTCACACGAAAAACCTTTTCTACATAGATTTATCAAACATCTTCACCCTAGTTATCAAAGTATCATTCATGATTTATCAAACATCCTGTAACTTCTAATACATTACCTTGTCATCCATAAATCACTATTAACGTCGATCCGCGCTTGACTTCCGCGAGCCTCTCGGCATCTTCCGCGCCACATGTTGGTGCAAAGTAATGGAAGGAGAGATAAAGAATGAACAATGAATGATAACAAAGAGGACTACTTCTTAATATTCAAATAGAGGAATGAATTTGGGATACAATATTGATAGCCTAGGTAGCATATTTATACTAGAAATTAAAAATGCCAAAAGGCCCTAATAAAGAGTAAGTATTGGGAATTGTGGACATTAAATAAATTACATTTCCAATACCATCCATTAATTTAGATAATCTATCAGAAGCTAACAACACCAATTTCATCTCTTAAGCAAAGAAATTGATCTGTTTTAACTGCCTTCGTCAGAAGATCTGCAAGCTGTTTCTGAGTGCTACAGTGTAGAACTTCTAACACTCCTTTCTGAACTTGATTTTTGAGAAAGTGATACTTCATCTAAATGTGCTTGCTTCTTCCATGTAGCACTGGATTCTTGGCAAGATCAATTGCAGACTTATTATCAATCATCAGCTTCAGAGGTTCCTCAACCTCAACCTTTAAATCATGCAGGAGATTGAGAAGCCAAACTGCTTGACAAGCAGCTACAGCATCTGCGATATACTCAGCTTCACATGTTGACAGAGCTACAACAGGCTGTTTCTTGGAACTCCAGGAAATGAGACCTCCCAGAAATTTAAACAAGTATCCAGAGGTACTTCTCCTGTCCACTCTGTCTCCGCACCAGTCGGAATCAGAATAACTTACTAACTCTGACTTTGTCTTTCTTTCAGAAGGAAACAACACTCCATATTTCAGAGTTCCCTTAATATATCTCAGAATTCTAATAGCAGCTTGGAAATGAGACCACTTGGGATTACTCATGAATCTGCTGACCAATCCAACTGCATAACAAATGTCAGGTCTAGTATTACATAAATACCTTAGAGAGCCAACCAGCTATTTGAAGGTTGTAGAATCAACAGAATCACCATCAGAGTCAGAATCCAATTTTTGATTGGTTTCTGATGGTGTCACAACAACTTTGCAGTTCTGCAGCTTAAATCTCTTCAGAAGTTCTTGTTCATGTTTTAACTGGTGCAGAATGATACCCTTCTTCGAGTACATAATCTCCATTCCTAGGAAATATGTCATTTTTCCTAGATCTGTCATCTCGAACTCATTCATCAGAACTTCTTTATATCTTCTGGGCAGCTGCCTGTTAGCAAGATGTCATCAACATAGAGACACACCAGAATCATATTGCTATCAGAGTGTTGTACATAAACTCCATATTGCATCTCACACTTCTGAAACCTCTGCTTCTTGAAAAATGAATCAATTTTTAGATTCCAAGCTCTAGGCGCTTGCTTCAGTCCATACAGAGCCTTATTTAACCTGTATACCATCCCTTCCTGATTCGTTTTTACAAATCCAGGAGGTTGTGACACGTAAACTTCTTCCTGTAATGGACCGTTCAGAAATGCTGACTTCACATCCAGGTGCATTAAAGGCCAGTTTCTGTTTGCAGCTAAAGCAATCACCAGTCTGATTGTTTCATGCCTAGCTACAGGTGCAAACACCTCAAAATAATCTAGCCCAGGTTTCTGAAGAAAACCTCTAGCTACTAGTCTAGCTTTGTGCTTGCCAATGGAACCATCTGGCTTAAGTTTCATCTTAAAAACCCATCTGACGCTGATGGCTTTTTTCTTATCTAGAAGTTTAGTCAATTTCCAAGTTTTGTTCCTTTCTATTGCCTCAAGTTCTTCTTTCATGGCATTAAGCCATTCTTTCTTCTTGAGAGCTTCTTCAATGCCCACTGGTTCAGAATCTACTAACATGGCACACTGAACGACTTCTCCTTTAGAGTCAACATCATTATCCTGCAGCATGTCAAAATCTGCAAACCTTCTGGGTTTTTGTCTGATTCTCTGTGGTCTTTGAGCTTGTTCTGAAGCTGCACCAGAACTACTACTTTCAGAGTTACCACCTTCAGAGTTTTCCCTTCCAAAACTATGATTACCACTAGATTCTGGATCATCATCAGTATCTGAATCATCTTCTTCTAACTCATCTTCAGAATCTTCAGGATCTTCAGAATCAGATTCATCTTCTGATCTTTCTAAAACATCTTCAGAGGATAACTCTGGTGTTGGCACTACACCAGAATCAGATTGAGATTTGTTCCAATCCCATGCTTCAGACTCTTTCACCACAACATCTCTACTGACTTCAACTTTATTAGTTTCTGGACAATAAAGCTTATACGCACCTGTACTGTGGTACCCCACCAGCAACATTATTTTGCTTCTATCATCCAGTTTTTGTCTTCTAGCTTCTGGAACGTGTTTGTAACAGACAGAGCCAAACACCTTCAGATGACTGACACTCTGTTTATCTCCAGTCCATTTCTCTAAAGGAACAACTTCCTTCAGTTTCTTCGTTGGACACCTGTTCAGAATGTATGCTGATGTGGCAACAACTTCTCCCCATAGCACGTGAGGTAGCTTTTTCTCTTTCAGCATGCTTCTGGTCATATCAAGCAGAGTTTTGTTTCTTCTTTCAGCAAGACCGTTATACTGAAGAGTATATGGAGCAGTAACCTCATGTTCTATTCCACTTTCCTCATAAAACTTCTGAAACACTGCAGAGTTATACTCACCTCCACCATCTGTTCTCAGAATTTTTAACTTCTGACCACTCTGCTTCTTAGCCTTCACCTTGAATTTCTGGAACTCAGTAAACACTTCATGCTTGAATTTGATAAGTGTTACCCATGTCATTCTTGTGAACTCATCCACAAAAGACACAAAGTAATTGTTTCCTCCAAGTGAAGGTACTGGAAATGGTCCACACACATCAGAATGTACTACTCCCAGAGCATGTTTCGCTCTGGGGGCTACTTCTGATGTAAATGGCAATCTAGGTTGCTTACCTTTCATGCATATCTCACATGACTTCTCAGACTTCACAATTTTCGAAATACCACGTACGAGCTTTTTAGAACATAGATGCCTTAAGCTTCTATAATTTAAGTGCCCTAACCTCTTATGCCACAACTTACTGTTACTTTCAGCACCTTTTGCACTAAGGCACGTTGCTTCAGCTGTTTCTACATTCACCTTGAATGTTCTGTTGCCTCCTTGTTCAGATTTCATAATTAACTTCTGATTGGAATCATACAACGTCAGAAGATTGTTTTTCATAACAACTGAAAAGCCTTTCTCAATCAGCTGACCTACGCTCATCAGATTGCTTCTAATACCAGGAACATACCAGACGTCTTTGATCAGAATGTATTTCCCATTCTTCACTCTAATTCTGACATCTTCCATACCTTCTGCATTAAGATACTTATCGTCAGCACATCTGATCTTTGTACTCCTTCTGGAGTCAAAGTCTGTCAGCCATTGTTTGTTTCCAGTTAAATGATTTGAGCAGCCAGTGTCCATATACCACCAATCTTCTGAGCATTTTCCATCAGAGTCAAAGGCCATTAGCAGTACAGGTTCATCATCAGAGTTTCTCTTAGCCATATATGCTTCTTCTGATTTCCTATCCCTGTTTGACCTACAATCTCTGGCAAAATGGCCCAATTGTTTACAGGAGTAACATTGAACCTTCCTTTTGTCATACCTCTCTTTTCCTTTATGATACTTCTTATCATCAAAAGTTGAGGCTTCTGACTTCTGGAATCTATCACCACGTTTATTCTTCTTCTGGTCTTTCTTGACAAAAGAAGCCTTCAGAGCTTGCTCAGCTTCTCTCTCAGAAGTTCTCTCAGACAGACGTAACTCCTGTGCTTCTAAGCTGCTTTGTAATTCTTCTATTTTCATGGTTTCCAGATTTTTAGAATGTTCAATAGAAACAACAATGTAATCAAACTGAGGAGTGAGCGACCTCAGAATCTTCTCTATGATTACCTGTTCAGTCAGAGTTTCTCCACACGCCTTCATCTCGTTAGTGATCAGAAACACTTTGGAGATATATTCAGAAACTTTCTCACTGCTCTTCATGTTCAGGTTCTCATATTGCTTTCGTAGGGATTGAAGCTTCACCTTCTTTACTGATGCGTCACCACCGTAACATCTCGTCAGTAAATCCCACGCCCCTTTAGACGTTGTTGAATCAGCAATCTTCTCGAACACATTTTCATCCACACACTGATGGATATAGAACAGAACTTTCTGGTCCCTCTTTCTCATCAACCTCTCAGCAGTTCTCCGTTCTTCAGTTGCATCTGTTGCAGCTGGTACATAACCATCTGTAACCAGATCCAGAACATCTTGTGCACCGAACAGTACACGCATTTGTATCATCCATCTGTTCCAGTTTTTGTCATTAAAAACTGGAAGTTTAGTGTTCAAACTACCGTCTCCACTCATTTTAAACCTTGCACGGATTTTCAGATCTTAAACACACTGTTTCCAACCACATAATCAAAATTCTGTTCAGAATTTTGTTCAAGATTTCAATAGAAAATCAAAGAACAAAACTCAAACACACAGCTCACAACCACTCGTGTTTTCCAGAAAAAACAGAACCAAAAGCTCTAGATATCAATTTGTTGGTGCAAGATAATGGAAGGAGAGATAAATAATGAACAATGAATGATAACAAAGAGGACTACTTCTTGATATTCAAATAGAGGAATGAATTTGGGATACAATATTGATAGGTTAAGTAGCATATTTATACTAGAAATTAAAAATGCCAAAAGACCCTAATAAAGAGTAAGTATTGAGAATTGTGGACATTAAATAAATTACATTTCCAATACCAGGCACAGTCCTCGGAAACCAAACTCCAAGCTGCGATCGAAAATCATCAAACCGCAGAAGACAACAAGACGACGCCAAGGCCACCACGCACTTTCCTCACGTTGACGAAGGTCCGCCTCCTCTTCCGGTCAACAACCGCGCCGCACACCCACCGACGAAACTTCCCGTCGCAAATCCTTGTGCAGATCCGTCGCCGCAGCTCGTTTCTAACACCCAGGTTTTTTCCTTTCCCGTATGTTGCTGCGTTTCTCTCATTTTGCTTTGTGTGTTTTTTGGAACAATAGAAAGAGACGAAGTTTGGTTTTGTTGTTTTGTTTTGGAGGCGAAAGAGAATTTTCACGTGAAAGAGAAGAAGAGTAATGAGTTGTATTTTCTTTTCTGTGATTCACAATACAGAAAATACTCTCTCTGCGTTTAATTATTTTTTGTTACTCATCTCACACCCATCCCCTTTCCATTTTTTATTTATTTATTACTATTATTAACTATTATTTATTTTTCTAATTAGTTAACATCATAACGTGCTTTCTTCATTAATATTAGATTAAAAAAATGTTATTTTTCTTACTTGGTCATGTAAAAGTTTCGACACCCTTTTCTATTCCACTTTTCTTGTTTTTTTAATGTATTTTTTATTAGTTATTATTTATTGTAATTAATTATAATTTTAGTTTAATATTTAAAATAGATAATAGAATAATCTACATTTTGGGCTAACTAACACCCTCTTTAGTCACTTAGAAATCCCCTTTTGATTATCTTTTTTTAGAATAATTATTATTATTAGGAATATATATTAAATACAAAATACAAAAAATATGCTCTTTCATGTTTAGACCATTTATTTAATTAGATTAATTAATATTTTGACTTATACATAATCTCAAACATTTTTCATAATCAAAATTAATTCAAATATGTTATAAATAATAAAATAGATGGATTTTACATCACCATATTTTTAAATAATTGATTGGTTGATTTAACGTCTTATTAATCAATTATTTAAATTAAAACTTCTAAAATTTACAAATAAATTAAATCAATTTATTCGGTCAGCGCGATTTAATTCTAAAGAAGATAAATCTTTTTTCAATCAAAACCAACATTAAAATAGTTAACCCATCAAATTATTATTTACTAACTTATTAAAAATTCAAGATTTTTTTGAAAAAAGATTAAGTAGTATTGCTTTTAAATTAAACTTTGAACTATGTCTACGATTACTCAATTCTCAAATCCTGACAAATTTCAAAGGATCATTCGAAAGCAATTATACGCAATCCTATAAAAAAACTAACCAATCATACTTTGAACTACGAAATGGACTCTGATTTCTTTGCAAAAGGATACGTAGGCACGCAGTTAAAATCAAGGCGAGTCTCCTAATTAATAAATTAAATCTTTTCCTTTCACATGGTGAATTTTTTTTTTGCAATAACTAGGTATTAAAAAAAATCGCAAATAACCATATTTCGGAGAAAATTACGCAAATAACCATGTTTCAAAAAACCCCACTGTTTACCTTGGTTATTGGTAAACAACCGTTGATCCTCCAAATGGTTACTTATTTGGTTACTCGCAGGATCGATCAGATTGATCCTAGGACATAGGTTGATTTTGAGGTTTTGATTAAATTGGATATTGATTAAGTGGCAATAAAATAAAGAGGCTTTAAATAAATTGCATGAAGAAGTAGGCTTGGTAAAATAAATGAAGGCTTAAAGTAAAGGATTTCGACAGGAAAGTAAAGAAGAAAGCAAGTAAATTTCTGGAAAAGTAAATGACTTTGATTAATAAAGTTGGTGTTTCACACATACATTTCTCAACAATTCTTTCTCACACGCTGGGTACTCGAATCTATATGAGTGACTTTGTATATAATTGTGAACACACGCGAGAAACTGCGTGAACTACTACTATTTATACTAAAACATCCCAAGTAACCGTCGGGCAGTTACACTGCTTCGAGATGATTCCACTTGGCACGTTCTCAACGTTCGACGCCCCAGATCTTTGCACGTTGCACTTGGTAACCGCTGGAAACCGTTTTCCCTCCAAACGCTTGAATTTCAAACCGTTCCACTCTGAACCATCGAATACCTTCGTCGAGAAGAATCTTCGACGATAAACACCTTCGACGTCGAAGGCAGCCAACTTCTCTCTTGGAAGAAATCTTCTAAGTACATTGCCATCTTTCGATGGGCATTTCGATAGACTCAGCTGATCGAAAACAACCTTCAGCTTTAATGGCCGACATTAATGAAACGAGGGTGTCGAATTTAAGAGCCAACACCCACAAGGGAAGAGTCATCTCAATCGGCGCCAACACCTTATTTTAAAGGGGGAGGTGCCATCTCACGTGGCGCCTAGGTGTTAAATTTGTGCCCTAAGTCAAGTGAGATGGCGCCTTAGTGCAATGGGGAGGCGATTTTTCGTGTTTTTATTTTAAATGCGGGGCGTTACGTAAACGATATAGGATCACGAAAATTCGACTTTTTATTTACACAATATTATTACACAAAACGATTACATAAAAAATACAAAATAATCAGTGGTCCCTCGAAACCCGATAACGACCCGCGGTTCCGCATCTCCGTCCTCGCCTTTCCCGTGGTGGGTTTCGTCGCATTTCCTATTGTGGAAGGATTAATGGCCCAGCGAAGTCAATGTGTTATGGATTCATGAAATCGGTCACATCTCCATATCTAGAAGATCCTCTTTGGTACAGTCGGTTATCCATAGCCTCAAAGTTTGGTCGTGTTGGTGGTGGATGGGGTTCCATGGTTGGTCTATAGCACTGGTCGTCTGAGTAAGGGGGTAGAAAGGAAATAAATCCTGGGGTGTTTGGTATTGGAGATGTTGGGTGCTTTGGTGATGTGGTGGTTGATGGTAAGTTAGGTCGGTTGGTTCACAATCTTCGGAAAATCCCAGATTAGGGCTAAGGTTATATGTTGAGGGGCCCATATTGGGATATGTAGAAGACTAGAATTGTGTGTGGGGCATGCATGTGTATTGGTATTGTATTGAAATTGTGCTTGGGTGTGGGGCATATGGGGGTATTGGTATTGAGGTGATGATTGTGGTTGGTTGTGGGGCATGTGGGTGTAATTGTATTGCGGTGGTGATTGTGGTTGGGTGTTTGTGGTTCTGTTTCGTCGGGGAGGTTGATGTATGTTAGGTTTGTTGTTGGGGAAATGAGGTTGTGGCCATTGTGTTCGTAGGTCAACCAAATACCTTGGATGAGACACATGCATTTCTGGGGTACTAACCGATCTATACCAAGCTAAATATTGATTTGTGTGTCGCATATTACCATGGTTGAGGAAAACTAGGAATTACAAGGCATGTCGGTGACGCCTCTGCCACATCTTACACCATTCTGGAGCAAAATCTTTCCAGATGGTAAGACCTCATTGGGCGTCGACCCTTTTGAGATTCCACGGGGACAAACAAGTTGGATCGCATGGTATCTTTTGATGCATTCCAAACTGTATCTTGACACGGTCGCTGTGGTGCATCTCTATAATATTGAACTATATGATTGCAGTTTTTGCGCTCCAAATTGCTGCATCCTCGGAGTTTGGTTCATGGTCCAAACCCAAATATGGTCTCCAGACAAACTGCGGATAAAATTAATTCAGCTTAATGAAAACGTAATAAATAAATAATTTAAAAGTAGAAAAGTTGAAAGGTATGACGTACATCATCCGGGCCAAGGTGATTCAATAGATTGCGATATAGAACGACATTTAATCTTGGATTCTTTCCGTAATCCATACCCCTCACGCGGTACCTAAAGGAATTGAAAAATATTTTATTTTTATCATATATTTGGTGAAGAGATGAATAATAATAAATGATATAAGTTATTGACTTACTTTGTTGCATATGGGAAAATGAATGCGTTGTTGTTGACAGGGTTTAAGGGCTCCATTCTCCACCAACCCCAGGCTTGAAGTAAAAAAGCGCATCCATAAAAGATATATTTTTCCTTGATTTCATTTTTACACAAGGAACTGTATAGATGGGCTAAAACAACAGAACCCCAACTATACTTTCTAGTTTTTTCATAATCTCTAAGTAAATTTAAATACATGAAATTTATACTATTCCCTGTACTTTCGAGAAATAAAAAGGTTCCAAAAAGTATCATTATATAATTTATAGCTTTTATTACCTTAGCTAGCTCGGAGGAATTTTCGTTCAACTCTAGAGTCGCATAATGATTTTTGAGCTCAGTAAGTAGTATACCCTGGCCTCTTGCACCACCACCTTCAACCATATCCCTTCCCAACAATTCCTCGCACAGAGAATTAGGCTGTTGAACCAACCCGTTAACCGCCTTACCGTCGACAGGGAGACCCAATAACATGTACACGTCCTCTAGTGTGACGGTAAATTCACCTATTGGTAGATTAAATGTACGGGTCTCTGGTCTCCACCTTTTTGACATTGCAAGTATGAACTTTGAATCAAACGTGCAGTTGGAGATTCTGATACTGTAGCAGAACTGACTGTTTATACTGGTTTTGCGTTTGTATCCGCAAATGTCGCGATAAGCAAGAGTCGCCACCGACTTTTCTTTTATCCAACAAAGGAAAGGGTGAAAAGAACATAAAAAGACCTTTTTCGAGATTTTTTGAGTAAGGGGGGTAGATTATGGAAAGGGAAGGTATTAGCATCCTTTCCATCTGTGGTTTTCCACGGGCTCTTAGGTACTTGCTCATTTTTTGAAAATTGTTTGTGCTTGCATGTTTTGAAAGATTTTGTTTGCTTTATGGTAACTCTTGTATCAGTCCTCAAGAGTGTGATAAAGCATTTTTGAAAATAGTTTTTGAAAAGTGTGTAAGTGTGAAAACTTAGGTTCGAGCAAGTACTTAAGAGTCATCTACCTACTCGAAAAAGTACATTCTTTTCCTCTTTTTCTTTAGATAATGCTATCCTACTATTAGTGAGTAGGTAGCCCTATCGTTGGATGTTGAGGGACTATCGAAAGGGACACTATGGTCATTGAAGGCAACATGTAAGGATATCTTAGCATTCGAAGGGACTGTCATCATATAGGCAACATCGAGGGACAAGATCATTTCTCATAGGAAACTCGAGAGACGTTAAGGGACCATGATCTTTATGATGACTTTTAGATTGAGGGTCTTTGCTAAGATATCCCTACGTTCGAGGGACATGACCATTGTTTTCTGAGGCAACCAAGTGAGGAATACTCTAAGGGTGCAAGTGTGTAATAATGCGCTTTTTTCAGATATTTATCTTGAAGTTAGTGACCTACTGATTAATTGATTTAATCTTGTCATGCACGCCTAATTTTACTAACAGTTCATATACAAGCATATAAGAAATATAAAGCGAGAAATAAAGTTCCTATAGCTATTACAAGGCTTCGGGACAGTTACATAAAAAAGGTGCAAGAAAATAAAGTGCGGAATTGTAAATCCAGACTATTACATCCCATAATCAGTTACATTATTATATAAAATGCGAGAATAAAAATAATGCGCGTGAAATGAAATATTACGTCTAAAAAATCCTAAGAATGAAAGTCTTTTTTGGTTTTATTTTTATTTAGGAAAATACTTAAAATGAACATCCTAAAGTCTATTTAAAAAAATAAAAATTAATTAAGAAATAGTCTAAGTTCTTTTTTTGTTTAGTTTTTATTATGAAAAGAAAATGATTAAACCTAAATTAAATCCTAAGTTCTAATTCAATTTTAAATTAAAGAAATAAAATGGTTAAAATAGTTATTAATTAATTCAAGAAATTAAATATTTAATAAAAAAAAATCTAATCCTAATTTTTTGTGATATTTTTTTGATTATTTGGCTAATTAAATGAATAATCAAGAAAAACAAAATAAAAAAAGAAATAAAACAATAAAAAAAATGCAAAGTGGGTCTGGGTGATTAAAAAAAAGTGGGATGCATTGTTGAATTTGCTGGCCCATGAAGGGAGAATCTCAGATTCTCTTCTGGATCCAATGTGGATTGTTTCTTGATGGCACATCGTGAGCCTGCAGATGGAGTGCGCTAGATCTGATTAGATGGATATCTGATGGCACAAGACTGATGGTGTATGATGCACATCTGGCTACAAGGAGCACCTGATCTGTATGAAACAAATGTTAGAAAATAAAATGTTGGACCTGGGATTCGAACCCAGGTTCTCCCCCTCACATACACGCTTCCCTGCCAACTGAACTATCATACCATTCATTACATAAAGTCAATTAATAATATAATATACAAAAAATGTCAATATTGAAAAAAAAAACAAAAAAAAACACACGCGCTGATTCAAATAGGCCAATTGTAGGCTGCCACGTATTGTCTTCTTCCCCCTCCGTCGTCTTAAGTAATAAGACATGTAGTGATAGTTTTTGTCTGTCACTATAGCACCTGCAATTTAAAAAAACTACAATACGCAAAATAAATTCAATGTGAGGCCATGGATTGATTGGCCTCAACCTCCTGAGCACAATGGTACCCTTGGTTTGGCCTAATTTTGACTATTTCAAAAAACCCCAATTTGGAGGTGTAAACCCTAACAATGACAACGTACGATTCCTGCACCAAAACCTCAACCCAACTATACAAAAAGCTTGCAAATATTTAAATGATCAGTAATGCATGGCCAAAATGTATTTATATTACACGAATTAAGCAAAAATAAAATGGACAAGAATTACAAACCGTGCGAACTGGTTGGATCGTTTCGTGGCGTTTTAGGACTTGGTGATGATCACAAATGCTTTAGGGAAGCTCCAGGAATATGTTTCGATGTTTGGTTTGGATTGAGGAAACCTGGAATTGCACTCTTGGATTTCACAATTTTGGAAGATTTTTTTGTGAATTTCGTGTACTCTCTTTAGGTTGTATTCGTGTCCATTTGGCTTGCAAGGAGACAATATTTGTAGATTAAAAGGAGGAGACAAGGTTACATGGAAAGAATCTCAACCATAAACATTGTTTTCAAGCCATGATCAATATTTGAAAAAATGCCATAATTGGAGATTTTAGGCCATGTTTGATGCTAAATGAACCTGGACACCCCCTGCACGAATTTGTGGGCTTGAAATCAACTCAAACCAAAAGCCCAATTGTCATGATCCATCATTTACTATTTTATATAATTTATCTTGTATTTATGTGAATAAAAACAAAATAAATATGAATAAAATATCTGAAAAAAGCAAGGCAAGGTAAGAATGAAATTAGAGGTCCTATATAAGCTTAGGAAGATAATTGAAGCCTAAAAAGTTAGTCCATTGACCCAAAAATACAAATTTGCTCAATGCACCATTCTTGAAATTTCCAAAATTTTCCAAACTTTGGCAAGCCATAACTTGCTTAACTTTTATCTCATTATGATGATCTTATACTTTTTAGAAAGCCCAAGATATCTACTTCAATCCATCTTTTGATCAATTTTGCATTTGAAGATGTTATCTTGATGTAAAAGGTCTTGGCAAAAAGTGGCTTTTGTTGACTTTTTGAAAATGACCTGTAATGTTTCAGCTCATATCTTTCAAATGGTGCATTTCTTGATATTGGGGGATGAATAGAAGTTATAGGGAATTGTATTCTCTTCAAAATGAGCTTTGGTAGTAAATTTTTTGATAAAGTATGAGAAAGTTATGCTTGGTCATAGTTTGGTTGACTTTTCCTATAGAAATCCTAATTTGCCATTTTTGACTTTTGATGAATTAGGAGAATTTCTTGAGGAATCATGATAAACCCTTGATAAAATGATGGATATCACTTCAAAATGTTTATGTTGACCAAAAATCTTGAAGTTTGACTGTACATGGGCCACAATTGACTTTTGACCTAACATAGTTGATTTTCCAATAGTTGAGCAATTGACTGAGCAAACTTATTGTGCAAGACATGAAATTTGGCATGAATAATATTGAAGGCATATTAGGACCATGGGAAGCATTTGAGACCATTATAGCTCAAACATCTTGATGAAAATTGAAACCCTAGTTGGGGGTTCATTGCCTTAGGAGGAGAATGGTCTAGTCAATTCTTGGTCCACCTTGAGCAGTTGAGAACCTCTAGGAGTATGTCTTGTATGAAAATGGGAGGGAAAATTTTGGGGTACTGTTGTACCCTAATTTTTGCCCCTAAGATCCCTTCATCATACCATTTTCATTCAATCACAACAAGATCACATTAGAGCTTGTGGTTCTTCTCCCCATCTTTAGCTTTGCTCTTTGAGGAATCCCCAAGCACCTTGACTTGTTTTCTTTTGCGATCATGAATATTTTGTCTTGATTTTCCTTCTAATTAATAAAATGCAATTTTGGTTAGTCTTACTTATTAATAATGTAGGTGAAGGCAATGTGGCTTAGCAAGTTGCTTCATGGGTTCATGAGTTTATTTCCATGCCCTAGTCATTTGCTTGAGAAATTCAAACCTCACCATTGAAGTTGTTTTGTAAGAAATGGCATGACAAGATTTATCTTGGTTCACCACATTTCAAAGTTATCAAAATTGATTCAAGAGTACAAGGGATTGATGGAAGAGGTTGTCATGATTGGACAAGGTCTTGTTCCAATTGGTCACAAGTGCATATTTTTCTCAATTATCAAGATATATAAGTGGTTTTTGTTGCTATGAGTCCTCATTATCATCCTTAACAACTTCTATTTACAAAGCAAGAGTGTTGGTACAAGAAGGTTGTTCAAAATTGTCAAAGTTCCTCAAAGAATTTTCTTGACCTAAGAGCTAGGGTTTTGAACTTCAAAGAAGTATATCTTGCTCATCTTTTGGTATTTTTGAGTTATTCCAAAGAAATCCTTATGTTAAAAAGGTTATTAACAAATTACTTCAAAATTTTCAAGGAGTTTTCATGTGGAAGAAACTTGATGATGAAGAAAGATTATAAGTCCTCCAGATGAACCGTCATTTTCTCATGTGCGACTTCAAATGAATATAACTTGGTCAATTTTTATCACCTTTATCCCACTCTCTTTCCACAATGATCATGAGGATGTGAACTTTATTCCTTATTTTATGTGCAAAGTGAGAAAATGGATGGAAGATGCCCTAAGGATACAAAAGATTATAGGTCATTTCATGATTTTTTGCCAACTTCAACAATTCATAATTTACTCAATTTTTGGATATTTTGAATGGTTCAAGTTTCAAAATGTCACTCAAGAGGTCTATTTCATGCCATCTTTTTTGGTCAAGAGAAAATTCCAAGTGGAAGACCATGTTTGGATGCAAAACATTATAGGTCACATTTGAAGAAAAATTTGAAATATTTCTAAGTATGGAAAGTCAATCCTTTTTCTCCAACTTTGACTCAACTAAACTCTCAGCTCAAGAATCCATTTTATTTTATTCTTTTTCCATTTCAAAGTTTGTAACCCCATCTTTCTAAAGCATCAACAATCATGCCCTAAGTCCCCTTGAGTTGAAAATGCCATTGTTTTGAAATTAGTAGCTTGAAACTGAAGTTTCATCACATGTCAGATTTTGAAATATTTGTTTTGGCTTCTAATCACAAGTTTTCCACGCGTTTTTGCTTCTAATCATGTTTAGCAACTTTCCAAATGTGTTTAGCATCATGAAACGCACGATTTGGCTGAGTTTTGATGCTAAACAAGTCACACTTTCTTCATGCTGCAGACCTCCCACAATTTCCCTCCAAACTTCATCATTTCACACGATTGAGGATTCCATTCATTCTCCTATAAATAGAGGGTCATCCCCCATTCTTTTTCTCAAGCTTGGATAGCCAGAATCACCTTGTCAAACTTGTTCCATAACTCAAATTTCCGTAACTTCGAAATCAGTGTTCAAGCCTCTTTCAATTCAATTTTTCTATCAATTTACCTTCCTTGTCTTCCCTGAAGCTAACCATACAATTACCTTCAAGAATCGTGCCCTATATTGCTCCATAGAAGTCCAGTTTCAGAGTTCTGCAACTCAACTTCAATAGGTATATTTCTCCATCAATTCTTCAAAATTTTGATATTATTGTGATGCTCTCGTTGCCCTGGTTCTAGTCGCAACACTTACTTTTATCTGGAAACTTGTTTTGACCATGAAATTTCAAATCTCTTGTCAAAACTTTCCTTCCAAATTGCTTGAGCTACATTTTATATAAATTTATCGCGAAGGTGTGGCTGTCTTTGTCTTGAAGAGACGAAGCGAATGACATAGGTCTGAGCTTAAGATTTTACAGTTTGAGAGACCTGCAATTCACGTTGGCCGGAGGTTAAAGATGACCAACGTGTCATCTTCCAACCAATGAAGGCGCGCCATCTGTTTTTTTTTTAAATCTGATTTAATTAATGATTTAGTGCTTTATTCACTAATGACCATGATATGCACATCACGCCAGATCCCTTGGATTTGATTACTAATGTATTTTGACTCTCATCCAATGGTCCACATATTTTTTACTTTATTTCTCTTTTCTGATTTTTATATTAAATTGTTTTAAATTTCAAAAAATCATAGAAATTCATTTTTAGTCTAAAAAATCTGAAAAATTATGAAAAATATTTTTGATTTTTCTCTTTCTGATTTTTATATTTCACAATTTTATTTTGTGTTTTGACATTTTTTTTTATAAATTTTCACTTTATTTGAATTGTTTTAAATGTTTAAAAATATTTTTATGCATTTTTAAATTCTGAAAAAATTATAGAATGATTCAATGATATTGTGACAAATATTGGTGACCTCATTTATTTTTTGTTTCTGAATTTGTTATTTTTTATCATTTTTTGTTTATTTTGCCCATTTCTTTTAATCTTAAAAAATAGTTTCTGACTTTAAAAAATTACCAAAAATTTTATAAAAATATTTGAGTTCATTTCTGATTTTTCTATGGTCTTACTTAATATTTCTTGATCAATTTGAACATAGTTTCCTTTTTTCTCTATTATTTTCTTTTTTAATCATTTTAAACCCTAATTCTTTTATTTTAAAATACAATTTAATTTTTGTATATTTTCTGGCTGATCTCCATAACTTTTTACTCGGGTGTCCGTTCGACGCGCCGTTTGGACCGTTGGAAAACTAAAAATATTTTCTACTCAATAAAAATGGTTTGGACACCATATGAAGTGATTTCCTAAATTTTATGTTATTCTGACATTTCGTTGAAAATGCGAAGTTGTGAATGCGATGATGAATATGAAGAAATTTCATGACGTAGTGATGTTGTGATATATATATATATATATATATATATATATATATATATATATATATATATATATATATATATATATATATATATATATATATATATATATATATATATATATATATATATATATATATATATATATATATAATGATATGTGATTAACGAGATGTATTGGTTTGATTGTTGATGCATGTTGTGACGTTGCATTTGTTGTCATACATGTTAGTGTTGCATGCATGTTCATAAATGACGGTGTGGCCTTAATGGCAAGTGACGATGTGGCCTTAACAGAAAGTGACGGTGTAGTCTGTATGGAAAAGCGACGTTGTTATGGTACCACACACATATATTTAGAAAATTTTGTCTCATCACATTATGTTGTTGTTGTTGAAGAAATATGATGTGTTGTCGTTTGGGTGTGATTGTTGAAATAATGTTGTGTTTTCGTATTGAAGCATGAAGTGTGAATAAATAATCATGTATGTTGAACTTTACTTACTCATTATAATATATTCATTTATATTATTATGATATCTCACCCCTTCTGTTTTGAATGTTGCCTCTGCATGGACAACGCGCAGGTGGCGAAGTTTAGAGTTGCGGGAGTGGACGTTGTTTTTCCTATTTAGTCGTTTTTGTCTTTTAAAAACTATGAGAGTAACATAACTCTTTTATTTAACTTTATGTGATAAATATTGCTTTGTGGATTGTTGGAGTTGTAAACCAATTATATTTTGGATTGTTTTCATTGCATTAATAAGGTGAAGTCGAAAATCATG
The DNA here is from genome assembly GCA_948472305.1 of Vicia faba. Taxonomy (NCBI): domain Eukaryota; kingdom Viridiplantae; phylum Streptophyta; class Magnoliopsida; order Fabales; family Fabaceae; genus Vicia; species Vicia faba. The sequence goes on along the minus strand of OX451739.1, from coordinate 1,497,637,741 downwards.
GTGATTATGATGACGGTTCATCCTAAAATAATGTGTTATGTATCATTTTGTTAATTTTTGAGTAATTTTTAAGACGATGAAATGTGGCATCTTATTTTGATAATGATTAGAAATTTTTATTTACTCTGATTTTCATTTAATTATTCGATGGGGAAAATTAGGGTTTTACAAAGTCCGCTAGAAAGTAATTATTTCCGTGTATTATAAATAAAGTGCTTAGTGCACAGTCTTAGAGGTTCAAACTTTCACATTCCTATACGCTAGTCACTTAGAGTACCCAAACGAACGAGCGAAATGAGTCAAGCTAGGGAAATGTACATTTGAATCAACTTATTTTCAACTATTTTGATGTCACTCCATTTATATTTACAGTGTAAAACACCTTTTGTTTTATTTTAGAATTCTTACTTTATTGCTTATAAACTCGTCTAGCACTAGTCGAACGAATCCTTTTGAGCATACTATGTCAAAACACTCGAAAACTGAAGCACTGTACTAAGATTCTCTAGTCGGTCTCGCCAGTAAACTTTTTGTTAAGAGACCAGCCTTGTTTACTAAAACCAGAGGTAAACAACACCATATTTTATTTAAAAATAAAAAATAAACAAGTTGTTCCCTCGATTATTTTAAAAATCGAGGTGATATACCATTCTGAAAATGCTTTGAATCCCACATATTGCACTTTATGTTTTTATTTATTTACATGAATGATCTTACCATTTAGTTTCTTTGATAACCCGAGGGATAAAATAATTATATTTCACTATAAAAACACTCATTGAACATATTTCACCCTAATGATATTTTATTTTTAGTCGCCCCACCGTCGAATGCATCATTTTTTGGGATGGATTGCAAAACTGAAAAAAATGTTCTTCTACCTTGAACAAAATATTTTTTTCAGCTTTTGAAATTCATCTCGAACAGTGGTGTTAATGTTGTTGTTGTTAGAGGTTTTAAACAACTATGATTTATTCCTAAAAGTCTTTACTGATGGATTGCAAGTGGAGAAAAAATATTTAATTTTTGGAACAAACACCTTATTAGAAGTTGAATGCATTCAAAGCATGCACATTGTATATGCTAGTGAAGGCATTGATAATGATAGCATCAACAATCAATCTTAGATGCAAAGTTCTGACATTCAAGCATCAATACCTTTATGATGGATTGCAAGTGCAGAAAAACATTAAAGAGATTTGCTGTAAACAATTTACTTTAATATTATGTGTAGACAATACAATATAAAAAATTCTAATGATAACTATCACCTCGATTTTTAACCTTAACTTATGTGATAGTTAAAAATAATAATAATAACGTTACTTTGATTTTATAAATAAACTGAGAGATATAATAATTAGATTTTATTTACTATAAAAGAAATTGTTATATTTTACCCTAATCTGTGCTAATATGAAGCCGCCCCAAATTCACATAATTATTTAGGATAAATTGCAAGACAGGAAAAATATTCAATGTTATTCTATCTAGGACAAAACATTTTTTCTGCCCTTGTAATCTATCTCATAAAACGGTGTTGTATTTTTTTGGAAAAATGTTGTATTTTTGCTCATTTGATAGATTATAAGTGCAGAAAATCATTTTTTTCTTCAAGTTAAATAAAGAAGGGAGCTTAACTTGATCGTACCTGACCAGTATGGACTGTCAAAGCCCATGAGCTTCGAGTTGGACAACAATTATGGATGAGATGGGGGGAGGTGCCTGTAAGACACTCTGATGCCAAAGTAAGGTTCAGAATGATGCAAGCAAGTAAGAGTGAGGTATATAGAATGATTAAATACATGGCCCTCTCAAGTGAAAGGGTATTTATATCCCCTAGCTCTGGGCCAAGGTCTCCAATGTTAGGCTACGATGAGACCCAACAAAGGAGACTGCCAGGGCTTACGTGTGTATAGAGTCCATCACGTGGCCTCCCCCCTGGTCAACTGCCCCGAGAAAGAAGGAGATGGACCTGTTATTCTCGGAGGGCAAGATGATGATGATGATATGGAGACGTGGGCTACATTCCCCAATGAACACATGGGGATTTGCCCAACGGCTCCTAACTTGGGCTGCTCGCCTTTGGGCCTTATGCAAGGGTGTTGGGTTGGGCTCCCCAACGGTGGGGAAAACTGTAACACCCCATTTCTACCCAACAAACAATGGAATGCTACAATTTCAACTTATAACAACGACATCTAATCGCATATAAAAAAAATACGTAACACTTAAATCATTGGATGAACATATAATAACAATTTTAGTCTTTAAAACGAAACAACTTTATTACTTAAGCAGCGTAATCACAATTTTCAACTCAAATGACATAACATTTTTGTCCAACTGAAAACAACTTTAAAACAATAAGTACTTAATGAAATCAACTTAAAATTCAACAACTGAAGTGATAACAATGATAGAGCAACAAGCGTTCATCCCCCTGAGTGCTACATCTTAGAGCAATGACACTGACTCGAACTAATGAAGGTAAACAACCTTCACTCTGGATTACATGCACGTTACCAACATAGGGGTAACATTCGAACATAAGGGGTGAGATATCAAACAATATGATAGATTGTATGATGAATAATATATTAGAATCAGTTCATATAACAATCACCACTTCACAGCTTTTTAACAATATTCAACACAACTAATTCTTCCATACAACAACACAGGATGCAACATGAAATGCGACTTGATGTTTATACACATGCATGTGGTACCAACGGAGCAAAACTCCCAACTTAATAATCTGCCAATAAATAGAGGCATCAACAAGGCATAAGCCTTCAACTTAAAATTTTGCCAATCCATGCCAACTTGACGAGCATCAGCTCCAAGTTAATATGCGGTGTATGTAATAATATTATGAAACACAACAACTACAACATCAACCATTCAACAACAACTCAACAACAACTCAACAATAATTCAAAACTGGCCATAATTCTACAACTTAATATCTGCCAATAATTAGAGGCATTTCAACGACATCGGTATATCATGCAACTTTGCATTGTCAACAATATTGACATTACAACAACATAGTAAAATTCGTAATTTCAATCGAAACCCATTGCAATAACACTACATAATTATTCATCTATACGTCTATATTCGGTTATTAGACATCCTGCGAAGTTTCCTCTAATATTAACCTGTTGCAACTATTATATAAGCTAGTACTGCTATTAACAATTTCTACTACTGCTAGTGCTGCTAATTAATTCTCTACTATTGTTTTATTGCTAATAGGTTTTTGTCACTATTTCACAATTAACTCTTACTGTCAACTTATTCCTGCTACATGTACTATGCTATTATACTGTTAATAGTTTTCCTATAAGGTTCCTGCAATTACATCCTACTACTATGAATTATCTCCTACTACCATGAATTATCTCTGCTATTGTTTTACTGTTAATAGCCTAAACTTTGTTTTAGCCAATCAATACAAGCAACACAATAAAATTCATCCCTGCCTGCAACTTCAAAAATTAATAACAACCACATCACAACGACTTATTATAAATCAATACTATTATCGACCAAGTGTAATACAATAGGAGAACTGACTTATACCTTTTGTGTTTTATCGCAATTGTTGCGGATAGCAAGATTCACCATTGACTTTTCTTTTATCCAATAAAGGAAAGGGTGAAAAGAACAGGAAAGACCTTTTGATAATTTTTCTGGAGTTCGGGGGGTAGGTTATGAAAAGGGAAGGTGTTAGCACCCTTTTCATTCGTAGTTATCTACGGGATCTTAGTTGCTAGCTCACTTTGAAATGCTTTTGTGAATGTGTTTGTGTTCGTTTGAAAATATTTTTGAAAAGTGCTTTCGTTTAGGCAAACTTTGTAATATTTCTTATTTCGGTGAAAACGTATACAAAGCGTTGACTTTTGAAAATATTTCATGAAAAGTGTTGTTGTGTTTGAAAGATCTTTTATTTTGAAATGTTTGTGAGCAAGCAACTACGAGTGTTCTACCTACTCAAAAGAAAGTCTTTGTTCTTTTCCTACTCCTTTAGATAGTGTTATCTTACCATTGGTTAGTAAGAAACCATATCATTGGATGTAAAGGGACAGGCGTGGGTCGTCGTACAGACATAGAAGTAAACGTTTTAGGATACCTTAGCAATTTGTCGTAAGGGTCTAAGATCCTTTACTAAAGGCAACGTCGAAGGGTCATCGAGGGACTACGATCTTGTAATTGAGGGTCTTTGCTAAAGTATCCCACGTTTGAGGGATATGACTATTTTAATCTAAGGCAACAAGTGTTGGTTAACCCTAGAGGTGCATGTGTGAAATGTGTTTTATTTTCATTTATTTTGTCTTGAATAAGGGTTATCTAGTATTGATTTTAAGTCTTTCCATACAAACCCTAATTTACTAGTAATAATATGGAAAGCGATAAATTGTGAAATTTAAAAGTTCTATGTTATTACATCATTTTACGGGATGGGGATACAAATTTACAAATGGGGAAGAAAGAAATAGAACCTAATTACTATTACAACCAAATTGAATAAGGCAAAATAAAATATACAAAAATAAAAATATAATGTAAAAGAAAAGAAGATTGTTTTTATGGTTGGTTTTTGATGAAAAGAGGGTTAATTACCCTAATTAATTTGAAAAGAAGTTGATTAATTAGAAACCTAAAGTGTAAGCTAATTTAATAAAAAGAGAAAATTAAAATGAAACCCTAGTCTAAATTAGTTTAATAAGAAAAGCAATTAATTTGTTAAGAAAATATTATTATTTTGCATATAAGATAATAATAGAATAAAATGTGAAAATATATTTAATTAAGAAAAAAAAATGTATTTTTGGGATTTTGATTTAAAATAAATAAGTAAAATAAAAATAAAATAAAATAGACATTGGGTAAGGGGGGTTTGAAAAGAAAACAAAGAGGTTTGAAGAAAATGATTTTGATTTAGGCCCAAAATCAGTTTTTGTTTGAATCAAAAATAAAATAAAATAAAGTAATGGGCCAGTGGTGTTGTTTAGGAAGCATAGGGTGATAATGAGTAAAAAGAATCAAGGCCCAAAGCTGGAAAGCCTAGGCGTGTGTCCAAACAAAAAAGGAATAAGGAAAAATGTTAGAAAAATAACAAAAGGTCTCGCTGGGGCTCGAACCCAGGATCTTCTATTGTAATGCCTTACGCGCGCGCTCTCTGCCACTGGGGTGACTGTTTCATCCAGTAATAAAAAATGTTGCGATAAATTTAAAATAAACCAGGTCCTGACTATACTTCATCTTTTTCCTCGCGCTAGTCTGTTCTTCAACATTTTCAAATTTCGTATCTTGCTCATTTCTTAACCATTCTCAAAAGTGTAAACATCAAACTTGTTAGAAGTTTCACCATGATTTCAAATATGTAAATAACATAAGTTGTGGATCAAAGATGAACACAAATTTTGATTGGTACCAAATTTAACCTAATTTTTTTCAGAAAGTTCAAACTTAAAATTCACACTACTCAGGCAACACAAATGAATTCTAAGGACATGGTTAGCTTCATAGCTATGATGTCTACAATTTATCTTCACAAATCAGAGACAAATGATGCTTGTATGAAGAGATAGAAGTTCATAAAACTCACCTTGCAGATGGAGATCGTGTTTTGAGTTTGAGCATTCCCCAAGATGTTGTAATGATCTGGTTAGCTTCCTTGAACCTCTAGGAGGCTATTGCAATACTTACTTTAGATTGAGTGTGCTGATATGTTCTAGTGAAGTCATCCTGCCAACAATTGTTTTTGAAAATAGAAGATGAGGAAAATCGTGTTACAGTTGTGTTGTAGGTGTTTGGATTGTCTCTATATGTGTATTAGAAGCTTGGTGATTGATGAAAATGGAAAACACACGAGGGGGTTGTGAGATGGATGTTCAAAGGCAGAAATGACACAACAAAGGTGTTTTTAGAGCAATTTCTGGTTTGAGGAAGTTTGAGGGAGTTTTAAGGCTTATAATTTCGTGTGTTATATTGTGAAGACGACCTTTATTTATAGGCAAGAGGTTTGGAGGTTTGAAATGATCAGAAAACAAAGATCACATGTTATGGATTTTTGCCTTGTTTTTGAAGCAAGCTTGAAACATCTTGTTCTAATGCGAATTATAAGGCTTATAGAGTGGTTGATCACTTTAAACATTCTCCTTATGATCTTGCAGGTTTAGTGTATAAAGAAGAAACAAGTTAGAGGCTCAATGCATTGACTTTTGCAATAAATCTTGCTTTTTCAAAATGGAAGTGTTACCTTTGTGCCATAAATGGAAATGCAAAATTGACTGAGCAAAATTGTGATCCAAGACTTGAAACTTGGCATGAGTATTCTTGGAGGTCTATAATGAAACATGAAAGTCATTTGAGGCATTAGAAGTCCAATTGTCCCTGTGAAAATCAAAACCCTAATTTGAAGCATTAGTGTTTAGGAGATGGTTTGACCTAGTAAACAGTTATATAAACTTGAGCCATTGAAGATCTTTGTGAGAAATGTCTTGAGAAAAGGGAGGGAAATTTTTTGGGTACAACAGCTTCCAATGTTCAATCTTCTTAAACCTGAAAAGTTATATTGTTATATTCGCCATTCGTTACTTGAAGGTGGAAGATGATTGAACACTAGAGTGCCCAGCAAGTTGCACTCTCCAGTGCGTGAAGTAATGCTGTTGGTTGATTGTGTCGGGAACGGGCTTAAAGATGCAATTTGGAGAGGTGATAAAGAGTTAACGGAGATGGGATTATAGATTCCATTCGAGGGTGACTATTGGTAAGTCTAATGCTTGACTTGATTTTTTAAGAGATGTACTGGGAAAAAGAGTCTCCATGCGACTACTACTTCAATAAGTGATGAAGGAATCTGTGACGACTACTACCTTAATAGGTAATGAAGGAATTCTGACAACTACTACTTCAATAGGTAATTAAGGAATCTCTGACAACTACTACTTCAACAGGTAATGAAGGAATTTGCGATGGCTACTACTTCAACATGTAATGAAGGAATTTTGACGAATACTACTTCAACAGGTAATGAAGGAATCTCTGACGACTACTACTTCAACAGGTAATGAAGGAATCTATGACAACTACTACTTCAACATGAAATGAAGGAATCTTTGACGATTACTACTTCAACAGGTAAATAAGGAATCTGCGACGACTACTACTTCAACAGGTAATGAAGGAATTTATGAAGGCTACTACTTCAACAGGTAATGAAGGAATCCGTGATGACTACTACTTCAACAGGTAATGAATGAATCTATGACGACTACTACTTCAACAAGTAATGAAGGAATCTTTGATGACTACTACTTCAATAGGTAATAAAGGAATCTCTGATGACTACTTCTTCAACAGGTAATGAAGGAATTTGTGATGGCTACTACTTCAACAGCTAATGAAGGAATCTAAACTTGATTTCGTCTCGGGGAGATATTCTTCATAATGAGTTCCTGGAGCAAGTCTTTGATGGAAATACTTGCCAGGTTTTAGTCTCCGGAGAAATGTTTTTGATTATGTAGATAATTGATGATACTCATTTGTTGATTGTTCTTTCCTGAAAAGGTAAAGAGTCAGTTGTATGCAATCCTATGATGCATGCATTGTGTAATGATGTTCTCAAAATAAATGAGATTATGCTATATGTTTCGTATGCACATGTCATGATGTATGAATGTTGTTGAAATGTATCTTTGTCTGGGAAAATAAATCCCTGACTGTTGCCGAGGATGAAGAGTAAGTGTATTTTCAATTTTGTCTATAAGGATTCTGCTAGAGATTCCTGTTGATTTGTTTGAAAAAAACTCCGCTGGGGATGTACTAATTTCTTTTTGGGGAGTAAAGTTTAAGAATATTAGTCGTTCGTTGCTCTACTAGGGAGTTTAGTTTTTATATGCCCTGACTGGGGATAAAAGAGATGTTTAAACTTCCGATTTGTATTGGGAGGATAGTTGACTGGTATCTGGTCGAAATCCAGGCTTTGTAACAACCTTTTGGAGATAGTGACAACTCTATTGGGGAAGATGTGTTTTGTTAGTGATTTGTTGTAGTCTAAGGAATAGGCTCAGGCCGGGGTGATTGAAATCCGTTGGGGAAATAAATCCTGTTGAAGAAAGTATTATGGCAACCTTATTGAGGAAATGAATTCTTTTGTGGAAGAACATTTGCAAGGTTTCTTTCCCAGTTTCGGAAAGCCAAACACGGTTGGGGAAAAGAATTTCTAGGAGATATGCTGATTGAAACTCTGAAAGGAAGTTGTATGAATTTACTCTGTGGGGATTTATAGATAGCGTGAGTGTTCTCCTGGCTCCTTGAGTAAGCACTTATTTTGGTTCTTATGTGTACATTTGTTGACAGTTAATCATGTTCATATGCATATGTTCATTCAATTTTAGTCATTAGACATTTTTACAATCAAAATCGAAAAAACAAAAAAAGTTTGCACTTCAAAATATATTTGTATTGATAATTTTCCTATAAACATGCGTTTTTGTACAAAGAGACGGAAATCCTAGTAAGAGGAAGTCGTCGTGAAATGAAAAGAATACAAAGTGAAAATAAATATATATAGTCATGTGGAAGTGATCTCATCGGGTTCCAACTCTGCTATTGCCCCTATGTCTTCGAATATCTCAAACTTTGCTATCAGAAGAAGTTGATTGACCTGATCTTGTACCATTTGAACTTTTGACCTTAGTAATAAAGTTGGCTGTAGTGATCCAACGGGACATAGTCGTACGCTTTGATCCTTAACTTTTTCCTGGACCGCCCTTTCGGGTTTTCAGTCCACTAGGATACCCTTTTTTGCCCAAGCCGCCCTCTCAGGTTTTCGACTTGCCGGGTGTACCATCTTTTGTATATATCCCTAATTTTTGCCCAAACTTTTATGGTTTGCCGAGATTCCCTTATTTTTGCCTACGTATGTCAACCTAGCGGGTCGTTCTTATGTGTAGTATTTTTGACTATGTATGTATTCACCGAGTGTGGGAAATCCTTGTTGTCTATAGTGGTTAACATCATAGCACCACCAGAGAATACTTTTTTGACTATAAATGGCTCTTCATATGTGAGAGTCCATTTTCCCCCGGGATCGCCTTGTGGTAGAATGATGTGCTTTATTACCAAGTCCCCATCCTGGTATACTCAAGGCTTGATCTTCTTGTTAAATGCCTTGATCATACATTTTTGATACATTTGACCATGACAGACAACAACCAGTCTTTTTTCATCAATCAGATTCAACTGATCCAACCTAGTCTGGATCCATTCGTCCTCGCCTAAGTCTACTTCTTTCATAATCCTTAAGGAAGGAATCTGAACTTCGACAGGCAGGACGGCTTCCATGCCATAAACTAAAGAGAATGGGGTTTCCCCAATTGATGTTCGTGCCGAGGTACGGTATCCATGAAGAGCAAACGAAAATATCTCATGCCAGTCTTTATAGGTCACCACCATCTTTTGCACAATCTTCTTTATATTTTTATTGGCAGTATCTACTACGCCATTTATCTTAGGTCTGTATGGAGAAGAGTTATGATGCTTGATTTTGAACTGCATGCAGAGTTCAGTAATCATAGAATTATTGAGGTTGGTACCATTGTCAATGATAAGCCTCTTAGGGATGTCGTACCGACATATGAGGTTATGCTTGATAAACCGGGCTACAACATTCTTGGTAATTGAGGCAAATGAAGCCGCTTCAACCCTTTTGGTGAAGTAGTCAATGGCAACAAGGATAAAACAATGTCCATTAGATGCAGTGGGCTTGATTTCTCTGATCATGTCAATGCCCCACACTGTGAATGACCATGGAGCAGTCATGACCTTTAAAATTATTGGAGGCACGTGAACCTTATTAGTATAGATTTGACACTTATGGCAAGTCCTTGAATGGTGATGACAATCGGTTTCCATGGTTGACCAATATTAACCAGCACTCAAAATCTTCTTGGCCTTAGTGTGCCCACTGGAATGAGTTCCGAAGATACCCTCATGCATATCTTCCATGATTTTCTCTGCTTCCTTCTTGTCCACACAGCGGAACAGAGTTAAATCATGGTTGCGCTTGTACAAAATCCCATTGCTTAGGAAAAACTTGGCTGAGAACCTTTGCATAAATTTCTTGTCGTTGATTGAAGCTCGCTCAGGATATTCTTGAGCTTCGAGATATCTTTTCACCTCATGAAACCAAGTTTTCTCCTCTACACCACCATTGTCAATCTCATAGAAGTGCACTGGTTCATCAAATCATTCGATAGTAATTCTGGGAGCTTCGTTGTCCCAATTAACCTTAAACATAGATGACATATTTGCTAAGGCATTTTCCAACTGATTTCCTTCCCTTGGGATATGCTCAAATGTGACCTCTTCAAAGTACGGGATCAAGGTTAGCACAAGCTCTTTGTAAGGGATCAAATTTGGATGTTTGGTATCCCACTCTCCTTTAACTTGACTGATTACCAGGGCCGAATCTCCGTATACACTCAAGAATTTGATTCTTAGGTCATTGGTAGCCTTAAGACCCAAGATGCAAGCTTCATACTCAGCCATGTTGTTGGTACAGTCAAAGAAAAGTCTGGTTGTGACAAGTGTATGGAAACCTTCAGGAGAAATGATTACAACACCAATTTCGTTACCCAATGCATTGTATGCTCCATCAAAAACCATAGTCCATTGGGATCCTTGTTCAGGTCCTTCATACGGTCCAGGCTTTTCACAGTCAATTATCAGCATGATATTCTCGTCTGAGAATTCAAAGTTCATAGATTGGTAGTCATCTATAGCTTGATGCGCCAAGTGATCCACTAGTACACTTCCTTTGATTGCTTTTTATGTAGTGTACTAGATATCATATTCAGTAAAAATCATTTGCCATCTGGCTATTCGTCCAGAGAGAGTTGGCTTCTCGAAGATGTATTTGATAGGATCCATCTTAGAAATCAATATAGTAGTATGAGTCAACATATATTGTCTTAGTCGACGAGAAGCCCATGCCAAAGCGCAACAAGTTTTCTCAAGCAGCGAATATCTAGTTTCACAGTCGATAAACTTTTTACTAAGGTAGTATATTGCATGCTCTTTTTGACCAGACTCGTCTTGTTGGCCCATCACACACCCCATTGAATTTTCTAATACAGTCACGTATATAATCAGAGGTCTTCGTTCAACTGGAGGCATTAGGATTTGAGTTTCTTGTAATTACTCCTTGATCTTGTCAAAAGCTACTTGGCAGTCGTCATTCCATCTGACTACTTGATCTTTCTTCAACAGTTTGAAGATTGGCTCACAAGTAGTAGTTAAGTGGGAGATGAAATCGGGAAATATAGTTGAGTCGACCTAAGAAGCCTCTGACTTCCTTCTCAGTACAGGGACCTGGCATCTCTTGAATGGCTTTGACTTTTGTAGGATCGACTTCAATACCTTTTCAACTGACAATGAAACCTAGGAGTTTTCCATACCTCACCCCGAAAGTGCATTTGTTGGGATTCATCCTCAGCTTGTATTCCTTCAACCATTTAAATAGCTTGTGCAAATGATTAAGGTGTTCTTCCTTAGTATGTGATCTTGTAATCATGTCATCGAAATACACTTCTATCTCATGATGAATCATATCATGAAATAGAGCTACCATAACCCGTTGATAAGTTGCGTATGAATTCTTTAGCCCAAATGGCATGACCTTATAGTAGAAGGTGCCCCACTGTGTAACAAAAGTGGTTTTCTCCATGTTTTCAGGCGCCATTTTGATTTGGTTGTAACCCGATAATCCATCCATGAAGGAGAACACTTTATGTTGAGCAGTGTTGTCAACCAATACATCAATATATGGTAGAGGAAAGTCATCTTTGGGGCTTGCCCTATTTAAATACCTATAATCCACACTCATGCGGACCTTCCCATCTTTCTTCGGTACTGGAACAACATTTGCAACCCATTGGGGATATGATGTTACTTCTAGGAAACCTGCATTGAACTATTTCATTACCTCAGCTTTGATCTTCTCAGACATATCTGGACGTATGCGACGAACCTTTTGTTTGATCGAAGTAAAAATTTCCTTCATTGGTAGACGATGAACCATGATATCAATATCAAGCCCCGATATATCTTCATATGACCAAGCGAACACCTCAACTTAGTCATGCAAAATCTAGACCAATCTTCTCTTGACACCATCTTCCAGGTTAGTGACAATCTTGACTTCTTTCTTATTTGCCTCAGTATCCAAGTTTATCACTTCAATTGGTTCTTCATGCGGTTGAATGGCCTTTTCCTCTTGTATCAGGAGTCTGGCGAGTGATAACCCAGAAATGTATCGAATATTTAGGTTAATTTATATGAATTTTATCCACATTTTAATTACCTTTATTATTCTTTATTCGTATTATGCCGGTATTTTCTATGTTTTCAGGAATTTGATGTTACAAGACACATGCGAAGAAAATCGGGAAAAGTCGTGCCAATCATGCTTAAATCCACATAAAGAGTGAACAATTATGAAGTTATGGGGTGTATGACTAAACAAAGCGTATCACAAGCAAAAAGAAAAAGGCCCTGAAGAACAAATGAAGGAAGGCCCAAATTTCCCCAAGCCCAAGGCGTAACGACCGTTACACTCCTCTTGCCTAGGTGTAACGACCGTTACACCCTTGCCAGCTAATCCCTTCCTACAAAATTTGGCTACAACGACCGTTGCAGTCTTCCCTTGTTAATAGGTCATGATGACCGCTTAGTCCTCCTTGAAGAGAGGAGCGTAACGACCGTTACGCTGGACAAGTGGGAGGAGAAAATATCTCAACTCCCACGCGCCTCAAGACCTATAAATAATGCCTCATAATTCCTGTTCGAGAGCCCTTTTTTTGGAATACGTTTTTCTTCTCTTTAATTTTAGTGTTTCTCTGCCAAAAATATTCTCCGCATTATTTATTTTCGCTTGTTATTTTTCATCAATCTCTGCGAGATACCTGAAGCGAGTCAAATATTCCGCCATATTATTTTCAAGTTTAATTTAATTATTTTATTTATCTATGTCAAGATTGTTCGAAATGTTATGTTTATTTAGATTTTTTGATGATAATTATTTCTGTTGCGTTGTTATTAAATTGTTTAACATGCTAGGATAAATTTATTTATCGGTATGTAAGGTCACATAGCTGACGGGATTTTGGCAACGTCGATTGATCAGTTCCTTTTTAAAAGAATAACTTTTCTGGTTTCAATTATCAATTCTAAAAACCAACTGTTTTGTTACGAGAGTAAAATACAGATAGAAGCTAGGATCAATAAAACGAGAGTTTAAGATAATAACTGGACAATGATAATTGGGCATTAACTTAAAATACAGCGAGAGCGCTTTTAAGTTGATTAGGTTTTATTTGTTTTCAAAAACTATTTTTAAACTCTATTTGAAATAGCGAGAGCACTCACTTAGGTTTGATAGTAGGATCTGAATCAATAAACACGAGAGTGTGAGAAGAGGGTTTTCAAACTAATACCTCCTACTGAGAACTATTTTATTAATCCTAATTAGGTCATCAAGTTGCAAAATCCCCAAAGTCCTACCATTACATACCGATATTCCCCATTGAATCTAAACTAGATATTAATCAGTTAGGTTCCCAAACCCCAATTAATTATATTATTAGCCTTAGATTTACGTGGTAACCTAAGATAACGGTAGTTCGACATTTAGTCCCTTGAGATTCAATAATTTTTAAAGCTACATGCGATAGGATTGTATACTTACGGTCTAGATTCTTTAAGACTCACAAAGTCGCGATCAAGTTTTTGGCGCTGTTGTCGGGGACTAACAAGTCGATATCGTAACTCTTTTAGTTACGCTGTAGAGACTAAGGCACCATCCCCAATTGTATGCCAAGCACTCGCTCTAGGAGTGAAGGCTTAGTGATACCAATTTTCGAACATGAGCGCTCTATTACTAGGAGACGCCGCGTACGAGTATCTCGTACGAACAATTCCCTCTCTCAATCTTCTATTACTGCTGAATCAGTTGAAGAACCAAACATGGGTGAACAGCCACGTCCGCACAAATCTTATGCTATTCATTCGCATGAAGAACCAAATAATAGCATTGTTGCTCCTTCGATCGAGGCTAACAACTTCAAACTAAAACCTTCCCTGTTATCTGCTGTACAACAAAACCAGTTTTCTAGAGGGTCAATGGACGACCCTAATCTACATTTGTCGATGTTTCTGCAATACGCAGATACAGTTAATAATAATGTAGTCAGTCAAGAGGCGATAAGACTTTGTATTTTCCCTGTTTCCCTAAGAGACAGAGCCCGAGCTTGGCTCCAGTCTCTACCAGCTAACTCGGTTACCTCTTGGGATGAGCTGAAGAAAGTTTTTCTTGCAAGATATTTCCCACCAAGTAAGACAACTATGCTAAGATCCCAAATTAGGGATTTTCGAAAAAAAGACAGCGAGTCTCTTTTCGACGCTTGGGAAAGATACAAAGACATGCTGAGGCTCTATCCACATTATGGCCTAGAAGAATGGTTAATCATCCAAACCTTCTACAATGGTCTCCTTTATAATACAAGATTAACAATAGATGTTGTCGCAGGTGGCGCAATTATGGATAAATCCTATGTTGCTGCTTATGCTCTCATAGAAAGTATGGCTCAAAACCACTATCAGTGGGGGAGTGAAAGAGGTCAAGTAGACAAAGCTCCCGTAGAGAAAGCACCGACAAAAGGCGGTATGTACGAGATCAGTAGTTTTGATAGCGTCCATACTAAGGTAGACCCCCTCACCCAGAAGATAGATAGTTTAACCATAGTGCCTCCAGCCACCGTGGCTGCTATAACTCCGAATTGCAAGATATGCAGAGTACCTGGACATGCCTCTGCTGAATGCCAAATCTTAGCAGGGACTCCCCCCGACCAAGTAAATTATGTTCAAGGAAACCCTTACTCAAACACTTACAACCCTAGATGGAAAAAGCATCTGGATTTCTCATATAAGAACACCAATGCGTTGTATGCACCTGGCCAAGCACCTGCTGTACCACCAGGGTATCAAAAGGCACCTGCAGCTGCTCCTAACACACCCAGGAAGTCTAACCTCGAACTTCTGATGGAAAATTTTATAGCTTCCCAAGCTCAAACTAACAAGGAATTTCTAAACCAAAATATTCACACTAGTGAGCAAATCAAACAGTTAGTGAATAAAGTAGAAGCTTTAGCCACGCATAACAAAATGCTTGAAACCCAGATTTCACAAGTAGCTCAACAACAAGCACCTACTGCTGCACCTGCTGGTACCTTTCCAGTTCAACCTCAACAAAATCCAAAAGGACATGTTCACGCTATTATATTGCAAAGTGGAACTGAATACGATGGACCAATTGACCCCAAAGCTGAAAACCCAGCCATGTCCCAAAGTTCTAGAAAAGCGACCGAGGAGGATAACGAACCAAAAGATAAGGAGAAGGTAGATGATGGGGAGACAGAAGAAAAGGAAAAACCTTATGTACCTCCGCCTCCTTACAAACCACCAATATCGTATCCTTAAAGACTTGCTTAATCTAGAAGTGCAGGGAAGTTTAAGAAATTTATTGAACTTCTGAAACAATTAAACATCATGATACCATTCACAGAAGCTATCACATAAATGCCCTCGTACGCTAAGTTTCTCAAAGAAATCTTGTCAAAAAAGAAAAGATAGAGGATAACGAGAGAATTACACTCACTGCTGAGTGTAGCGCAATCATTCAAAACAAAATACCTTAGAAGCTGAAGGATCCCAGAAGTTTTTCCATACCCTGTAATATAGGTAAGTACGTCATAGACAAAGCTCTATGCGACTTAGGCGCTAGTATAAGCGTTATGCCCCTGTCCATATCCAAAAAGCTTGACATGGGAGAATTAAGACCAACCAAAATGTCGGTACAACTAGCGGATCGCTCTGTCAAATACCCCGTGGGAATTCTAGGTTCCAGTACGCATAGGTCAATTCTACATCCCTACAAATTTCATCATTATGGACATTAAGGAAGACAGCATAACCCATATAATATTGGGAAGACCATTCTTAGCAACTGCCGGAGCTATTATTGATGTTAAAAGGGGAAAGCTAACTTTTGATGTTAGAGAAGAGAAAGTTAAATTCAACCTGACACAATTCTTATAAGCGCCAGCTATAGATGATACATGCTACCTGATAGACGTAATAGATGAATGTGTTAAAGAGATGGAATCGGCAGAAGAAACTCATTCCGAAACTATGAAGATCCCGATGCCCCTAATTTTTGAAGATGATGATTGGTGTCCTGAATATCGAGACGACGACTTAAGAGAATGCCTAGCACTGACACCAGATCATATGCGTTGTCCGAAGAAACCCAACTTGGAAATTAAAGTTTTACCTAAAACCTTAAGATACGAATTCCTAGACTTCGAACTTAAAAGACCGATGATAGTCAATGCTGACTTTGGATAAACTGAGACGGAAAAGCTATTGCATGTTTTAAGAAAATATCCCTCTGCTTTGGGATATAACATTGCTGATCTAAAAGGTATAAGTCCTTCCATCTGCATGCATCACATTATGCTAGAAGACGACTGCAAATCTTCTAGAGAACATCAGAGAAGAATTAACCCGATCATGAGCACGGTGGTCAATGTAACATCCCGAGCCTTCAGCGTTCCCGACACTATTACCTCACGATCTTCTCTACCCCCCTCACTAGTAGAGTTTTTTCCTTCTGTGGAAATCGAACCCTGTACCCTAGGGTTCAAGTACATGCTCAATTCATACCTGGTAGAGAATATCGTGAGGTAATAGTGCCGGGAACGCTGAAGGCTCGGGCTGTTAAAGTCAAGGATGAAGTAACCAAACTTTTGAATGCAAGTATTATTTATCCAATATCAGATAGCCAATGGGTTAGTCCAGTCCACTGGGTACCCAAGAAGGGAGGAATCACAGTCACGACAAACAAAGCAGGAGAACAAATAGCAGAAAGAGTCGTGAGTGGAGCCAGAATGTGCATTGACTACAGGAAGCTAAATAAGGCGACTCGAAAATACCATTTCCCTTTACCTTTTATCGACCAAATGCTTGAGTGATCAGATAAGCATTCTTACTACTACTATTTAGATGGTTATTCAGGATTCTTTCAAATACCAATCCACCTTGATGACCAAGAAAAGACAACGTTCACGTGTCCTTATTATACGTTTGCTTATCGGCGAATGCCGTTCGGACTATGTAATGCGCCTGCAACATTCCAAAGATGTATGATGGCCATTTTCTATGATTTTATAGATGATATCATGGAAGTATTCATGGATGACTTCTCTGTATGTGGGCAAAGTTTTTAAGGATGCCTGTCAAACCTGGAAAGGGTATTGGAAAGATGTGTACAGGTAAACCTAGTGTTGAACTGGGAGAAATTCCATTTTATGGTAAAACAAGGGATTGTACTTGGATACATAGTTTCTGAAAAGGGGATCGAAGTAGACAAATCTAAGATTGAAGTAATAGAAGGCCTCCAACCCCCAAAAACCGTAAAAGAAATACAAAGCTTTTTGGGCCATGCCGGTTTCTACCGACGCTTCATAAAAGATTTCTAGAAAATATCTAAACCTCTAACTAACCTCTTAATGAAAGAAGCTGAATTCATCTTTGATGATGATTGCTTGAAGGCTCTTGAACGATTAAAAGCTGCTCTCATATTTGCACCTATAATGCAACCACCTGATTGGAATTTGCCATTCGAGATAATGTGCGACGCAAGCGATTATGCAGTAGGTGCAGTCCTAGGATAAAGAAGAGAGAAAAAGCTCCATGCAATTTACTATGCAAGTAGAATTTTGGATTCTACGCAGATAAATTACGCCACTACAGAAAATGAACTTTTGGCAGTCATTTTTGCATTAGATAAATTCCGTTCCTATATAGTGGGCGCAAAGATTATTATCTACACCAACCACGCAACTATTATATATCTATTAGCTAAACAAGATGCTAAACCAAGATTATTAAGATGGATCTTACTCTTACAAGAGTTTGATTTGGAAATCAAAGACAAACCTGGATCTGAAAATCTTGTGGCTGACCATTTATCTAGAATGGAAAATCTTAAACCTGAAGAGATACCTATTAATGATGATTTTCCATATGAACACTTGGTACCACAGATAAGATCAAATAAAGAATGCTCTGAATTTTGCATTAATTATAAGACAATTGAAGTATTGGAAGTAGTGTCCACTCTAATTTCTTGCCCTGGTATGCTGACTATGTCAACTACTTATCAGCAAAAGTCCTTCCACTTGATTTAACTTATCAATAGAAGAAGAAATTCTTTCACGATCTCAAACACTATTATTGGGACGAGCCCTTACTATTCAAGCGTGGCCCCGATGGTATTTTCCGTCGATGCGTTCCTGAGAGTGAAATAGAGAGCGTCATATCTCATTGTCATGAAGCCCCTTATGGTGGACATGCTAGCACCTCAAAGACTTGCGCAAAAATCCTACAAGTTGGCCTTTATTGGCCCAGTCTATGGAAAGATGTCCATGCTACAATTAAAAAATGTGACTGGTGTCAACGTACTGGTAACATGTCTAGGCGCAATGAGATGCCTCAAAAGGGTATCCTAGAAGTAGAGATATTTGACGTGTGGGGAATTGACTTTATGGGACCTTTCCCATCGTCTTCTGGCAATAATTACATATTAGTGGCAGTAGATTACGTATCCAAATGGGTAGAGGCTGTAGCCTCTCCAACAAATGATGCACAAGTAGTCATTAGGTTATTCAAAAACATAATTTTTCCAAGATTCGGTGTCCCGAGATTAGTCATCAGTGATGGTGGCTCTCATTTCATTTCCAAAATTTTCAATAAACTCTTAGCAAAGTATGGAGTCCGACACCGCGTAGCAACGCCTTACCACCCACAAACATGTGGGAAAGTGGAAGTCTCTAACAAAGAGATTAAGAAAATACTTAAGAAAATTGTTGCCACATCTAGGAAAGATTGGTCGTCTAGACTACATGAAGCATTGTGGGCATACAAAACAGCATACAAGACATCCATTGGAACCACGCCTTTCAAACTCGTTTATGGTAAATCTTGCCATCTACCCGTAGAACTAGAACACAAATCCTATTGGGCCATCAAAACCCTGAACCTAAGTTACAAAGCTGCTGGGGAAAAGAGAATTCTAGACATCCATGAATTGGAAAAGCTTATGCTAGATTCATACGAAAATGCCAAAATCTACAAGGAGCAAACTAAGAAATGGCACGACAAATGCATCTCTAGGAAAGAATTCAATAAGGGCGATGTAGTACTCCTTTTTAACTCTAGACTTAAACTATTTCCAAGGAAACTTCACTCTAGATGGTCAGGACCTTTTGAAGTTACTAAAGTACTCCCAAGCGGCAGTGTAGAAATTAAAGGAAAAGCCAGCAATCCATTTATTGTAAACGGGCAGCGTTTGAAGCACTACCATTGCATCGATAATAAGGAATACTCGGCTAGTTTGAGATTTATACAGCTTCTGGATGAGTCACTAACATAGATTTTTGATTTTCAATATAGGTCGAGCTTCCGACGTTAAACAAAGGGCTTAGTGGGAGGCAACCCAACCTTTTATTTAAAATTTTATTTACTAACAGTTTTTTTATGTTTCTCTTAAAATTTTACAAAATTTTCCTGTTCTTTTCTTGTTTTCTATTTTTAGGCATTAGGCATATGCTAATTTAAGACTATTTTCAAATTAACCACAAGATTCACATTTCTTTTCCTTCACTAATTTTTGCTATGGACTTTTCTAACACTATGCATTTCACCTTCGTGAGTGATGCTCAGCAGAAGTTTTATGAGACGCTTGCTCAAAGAGAGATGTATCCCACCATGTTTGTGCACGACCCCACATTGTCCGCATTAGGAATCAGGGAGAGTGTCCGCTTCATGTTTAACCAGATTTGTTGGGATTATTTATTCATCATCAGCAGCCTACCTACCGCAACCTGACGCTGGAGTTCCTCAGTTCATTGCATTACAACCCTGATATTGGTTTAGGGTTGGCCAGAGGTTTGGTTTCCTTTAGATTGTTTAGTTTCACCCACAAGTTCACCATCTGTGAACTTGTTGCTTTACTGAATTTCCTGGTTAGTGATGATGTTGTCATTGCTATTCCAGATGACAAGTATGTGGACAGCCAGCTTGACCATTTTTGGGGAGCGATATCTGATATGAGACAGGAGAGCTCTATTCCTAGGCATTCTTCATAGATTAATAACCCCGCTATTAGGTATTTCCACATGATTCTGGCGTTTACCCTATTTGGAAAACCTCAGAATGATACCTCAGTGTCTAATGAAGAACTGTTTATCATGTTCTGTGTGTTTCAGTCCAGACCGGTAGTTGGTGCATCTTTTATGATTGCTCGCCTCCTGAGTATAGCCCAGGCTCCTCATGGCCAGATTTGTGTTGGTGGTTTAGTGACTATGATCGCAAAAGCCCTATTTTTGAGAGAGCCTATGTCCCGTTTGACCCTGCTAGTAATTTTACCCCGCTAGACCTTACTTTTTGTTTTAACATTGGGATGATCAGACATTTAGAGCTGAATCAGTTTCAGTTGCTGATACTTCATGAGCCGGTATACCACTTCACACTTCCTGACATTGCACGGACCAGTGTGCACGATAGGAAGAATTGGATTTATGACCTAGAGGGTATATCTGAGAATGACATAGAAGAAGAAGAGTATGATCCTTTGACACCACCCCATTATTATGATCCTCTAGTAGGTTTGGGCGAATTTGATCCTGTGACACCTCCTTCTCTTGACCGACATCCAGTTTGCGACCCACCATCAACCCCAGTTGCTGCTGCTGCCCGTATTCCTCATACTGATGTTGCTATTGCTATGGATGCTATCACGACGGAGCTTGCTGATATTCGTTCTGATATTACTACCCTCCGTCGAGATTTATATGGTTTTATGGATCTTGTTACGGCAAATATAGATCACATGTTTCATTCTAGAGGTGGTTGATCTATGACTTTAGAACATTGAGGACACTGTTTTCTCCGAGTGTAGGGGAGGAGTGTTTATTCAGTTTTTAGTTTTTCTCCAGCATCAATTTTTTTAGTTGAATTTATTTATTCTAATTTATTTATATATTTATTTTTTTAGTTGGATTTATTTATTCTAATTTCTTTATTTATCCACTTATTTATTTTTTGGAATTATTTATTTATTTATTTCATATTTTTAATTTTTAATACTTACTCCTCATTGAGTTATTTTATTTTATGATGATATTATATCATTGTTCCCAAAATTAAACATGCATTACACCTAATTGTCACTTCATTGTCTCCTATATTTTTAAATTTATTATTCCCTCTAGACATGAAGTGACATAACACTGTCATGCCCGATCAAACTATGAAGTTGCCTTGCATGCCGACTGTTGCAGACCATTGCAGGCGCGTGATTTTTCTTCTTCTAGGGAACCATGCTTGTATCGACCGTTACAAGGTCTATGTACAAGGTGTAACGACCGTTACACCTCCTTCACCTCCTCCCTTTTCAAACTTTCAAACTTCCAGTCGTTGCACCTTATTTATTTTCATTTCAAACTTCTTTTTGAAACCACCAATCAGTTCCATTTCCTATTCCACACACCATTCAATATTTCCATTAATCTCTTCTTCACCATTAAATCCTTACCTCTATATAAACTCTAGAATAGATTATTTCTATCACACCAACCTTCTTCAACTCTTCTACCTCATAATTTATCATTTCCATTACCCTTCCAAAATGGCCAGAAGAGCTCAAGAAGAAAGAGAGGAACCAAACCTCACTAATATGGTATTCAGAAATGTAGTTGACGGAGTTCGTCAAGAACAACTTTACTGAAGGTTTCATCAGAGAGGTATAGTTCCAACAAAGTATATTGATGAAGATTGTCTACGCGATTTAGGATTGCTTGAAAGAGTGAAATTTATGCTCCATGCATCTGGCCTACATTACATTGCCACTATGAATCTTCCAACTTATGAATCCCTCACGTTGGAGTTCCTGAGCTCTTTTTCATAACAAACACCTTATACTCCGGAAGTCGGTCAGTATCTAATTGGTGCAACGACTTTCAAATTACTCAACATGGAGTACATCATGAATCAAGAGACTTTGAGTCAGATACTCCACTGCTACCATGGTGCAGGTTTGGAATATTTAATTCCTCTTGAAGAAGATTGGAAGGAAAGATCTTTTGAAATGTGGGAGCGTTTAACTAATACTCAGGTAAACGACTGGGCCGAACTTTTATCCACTCATATCCACAACCCATGCATCCTCTATTTCCATAATGTTCTATGCAACACAATGTTCGGGCGAGCGAACAACAATAAGGTGAATGTAAAGGAGATGTATTTTCTGCACTGCGCCCTTGATCCCGATCTCAGAATTAATGCTGCTTCATTCCTTCTAAGCCATATCCAGTCTCTATTATCAAGAAGCACTAGTGTATCACCTTTCTACATCGAAAGTTTTGTTACTGCTATTGCTAACTATCTAAATTTGCAAAACAGGTTAGTTCAACTACCTTTTTGGCAAGCTGATTTTCTTAATATTGAGTATTGCCAATTTGGCCATATTGTCAAAGCAAGAAGGGATGGAAGGTACAACCTGATGGTCCAACACAAGTTCGTCCCAGGTATTATTCTTCCAAATCCAAATCTTACTAGAATTGACATTGTTGCAAATTAGATTTATGATCTGCAAGCACCTGCCCCTGGAGCACACGAGTAGAATAATCAAGCAAGGGAAGAAAATGCAGCACCAGAAGTAAATCAACAAGGGCCACAATAAGAGAAAGAGGGAAAAGATCCTGATCCATCCACCATTGAAGCTATTTATGCATCACTTTTACTTCAAGATCAGCGTCAACAACAACTTATGCAGATGATGCAAGAGCTGCGGCGCGACCAACGCGATAATGCTTACCAGAACCATCGCGACATTTCTAACTTGACCGATGAAATGCGCAATTTATCATTCCGTGTTGAAGACTTGCATGCTTATGTTTACAACACTGGTGAAGAACCTCCTAGACCCAGAAGAGGTGGAGTAAGGACACGTGGAAGAAGGGCATGAGGTGAAGCATCATCCAGCAGAGACGTCAGAGATAACGATGAGGAGTGATCTTTGTTTTCTTTATCCCTTACATTTTTATTATTTCTTTAAGTTTTTTGTTCGTTTTCTTTCCTCACTTTATTTGTCATATTGAGGACAATGCTCAGTTCAAGTGTCGGGGAGGAAACCTTTGTTATGTTTTCTACTTTTCTAGTAAGTTATTCGAATTTTTGAATTTTTGTTATTTCCCTTTACATTCAATAAAATAAAATAAAAATCATTTCCGTAAGTTGTTTGTACTTCAACACTTTTCTTCAACCATAAAATTTTTGTTACTCGACGCACTGGCTCGATACATTCGAAAAGTATATAGGTTGTTCACAATTAGGCTACGTTAGAAATTTTGAAGTTGATTCAAAAAAATAATACCGCCTTGACACCTAAATCTTCCAGATTATGTAAATCATTTTGAGTGGTTATGATACCAAAGCCTTAAGTTTTAGTTTTGGATCGACCCGAGTAGTTTATACTAGTAGTCAGCACCGTCTTATCCACAAACTACGTAGGGAGCCGATGAATATAAGTGACTGGTCCTAATCAGGAAAAAAAATACCAGTAAAGAAAAATGCTAAACATCAAAATATAATAGGGAATGCGCTAACTAAGTTAGGTGACCCACACCAAGTCATTTAATCCAACAACTTTGGTACCTAAAAAAACTGATGTAAAAACCTGTTGTAAGCCTGTTCAGTGGTATCTGGTGCTGAACTTGGTAGGGCGAACTACAGTTCGATCCCTCGAGACTTATAATCTGGAAAAGAAACAAGGGTTACCAACTTGCATACCAGAAACCCATGCATAAAGGACCAGAATCGCTAACCGGCTACTCTACTATTTGCGTGCGAAAGATAAAGGGCTTAATGTGATTGTGCTTGAATAAAAGCGGTTGATTCTGAATGAAAAGAATTAGGTCAAGCTATGATAGCGTAATTCGAACGAGTTTGCATAAGATGGAGGATTTTGACTATGTCATATGGTTTTGTGTCATTTCTGTATCATTAGTGTCGGAACCTAGTTCCATCTTTCTAATCTATCGCCCCTTAACCACGTATGATTCGACTCGTATCATGCGATTGTGTCAGAGACCGTGCGTTAAAAGATTTTTATTCTATTATTTTCTTGAGGACAAGCAAAGGTTCAAGTATAGGGGAGTTTTATAACTCGAAAATGTATCGAATAGTTAGGTTAATTTATATGAATTTTATCCTCATTTTAATTACCTCGATTATTCTTTATTCGTATTATGTCGATATTTTCTATGTTTTCAGGAATTTGATGTTACAAGACACATGTGAAGAAAATCGAGAAAAGTCGTGCCAATCATGCTTAAATCCACATAAAGAGTGAACAATTATGAAGTTATGGGGTGTATGACTAAACAAAGTGTATTACAAGCAAAAAGAAAAAAGGACCTGAAGAACAAATGAAGGAAGGCCAAAATTTCCCCAAGCCCAAGGTGTAACGACGGTTACACTCCCATTGCCTAGGTGTAACGACCGTTACACCCTTACCAGCTAAGCCCTTCCTAAAAAATTGGGTTACAACAACCATTGCAGCCTTCCCTTGTTAATAGGTTATGACGACCGCTTAGTCCTCCTTGAAGAGAGGAGCATAACGATTGTTATGCAGGACATATGGGAGGAGAAAATATCTCAACTCCCACGCGCCTCCAGGCCTATAAATAATGCCTCATAATTCCTGTTCGAGAGCCCTTTTTTTTGGAATACGTTTTTATTCTCTTTAATTTTAGTGTTACTCTGCCAAAAATATTCTCCGCATTATTTACTTCCGCTTGTTATTTTTCATCAATCTCTGTGAGATACCTGAAGCGAGTCAAATATTCCGCCATATTATTTTCAGGTTTAATTTAAGTATTTTATTTATCTATGTCAAGATTGTTCGAAATGTTATGTTTATTTAGATTGTTTGATGATACTTATTTATGTTGCATTTTTATTAAATTGTTTAACATGCTAGGCTAAATTTATTTGTCAGTATGTAAGGTCACATTTCTAACGGGATTTTGGAAACGCCGATTGATCAATTCCTTTTTAAAAGAATAACTTTTCTGGTTTCAATTATCAATTCTAAAAACCAATTGTTTTGTTACGAAAGTAAAATACAGATAGAAGTTAGGATCAATAAAACGAGAGTTTGAGATAATAACTGGACAGTGATAATTGGGCATTAACTTAAAATATAGCGAAAGCGCTTTTAAGTTGATTAGGTTTTTTTTGTTTTCAAAAACTATTTTTAAACTCTATTTGAAACAGCGAGAGCACTCACTTAGGTTTGATAGTAGGATCTGAATCAATAAACACGAGAGTGTTAGAAGAGGGTTTTCAAACTAATACCTCATACTGAGAACTATTTTATTAATCCGAATTAGGTCATCGAGTTGCTAAATCCTCGAAGTCTGACCATTACATACCGATATTCCCCCTTGAATCTAAACTAGATATTAATCAGTTAGGTTCCCAAACCCCAATTAATTATATTATTAGCCTTAGATTTACGTAGTAACCTAATTTAATGGTAGTTCTACATTTATTCCCTTGGGATTCGATAATCTTTAAAGCTACACGCGATAGGACTATATACTTGTGGTCTAGATTCTTTAAGACTCACAAAGTCGCGATCAGCGATTTCCCCAGGTATTTCACAATATTCTTCATCTTCGTCTTCGGATTGATAGATTGGATTCTCAAAGTCATAAATGGCAATAGCAAAATTATTGTCAATGAGGTCCGAAGTTGATGTGGATCTGCAAATGTGTGTGTGTGTGTGCATGTAAGGTCACATGGCTATTTGAAAATGCAATAAAGTGAAAGAAAGACAAAGAGAGAAAAATTTGAATGCAAAGTAGTCCAATGTTTTTAATTAAGATGAGCATATGTCATATGAAAATGACAGACCCTTAACAAATGGACCAACGTGCCCCGGGCAAGGCACATGGTTTAAAGTCATTGTTTTAACGGAAATTACAGACAAATTTCTCAAAATAATAAAAATAGGAAATGGAATTTAGTCCTGGTTGAAGGAGATTGGGATGAAGTCTGTTGTACCCCAAAATTTTCCCTCTCATTTATCAAGAATTTGCTCACAAGATCTCCCTTGACCCAAGACTGCACTAGGGTTTGATCAACTCAAGACGCTTTTTTAGGCACTGATGACCAAAATTAGAGTTTGAGTTTTCACAAGGATATTTGAGCTTGCAATGCCCCATATGAGTTTCATGGATCATTATGGACCCCCAAGATTACTCATGTCAAGTTTCAAGCCTTGGATCACATTTTTGCTCAGTCAATTGAGTAGTTGACCTAAAAATCAGTTGTATTGGGGAAAAAGTCAACTATGGCCAATTTACAGTCAAACTTCTTAATTTTTGATCCATATCAACATTTTAAACTTATATGTATCATTTGATCAAGTTTGGACCACAACTCCTCAAAAAATTTGATCAAATCTCCAAAAGGGCAAAATGGTCAAAATTAAGGTTTTGACTAAGAAGGGGCAATTTCTGATTTTTGACCTAGCAAATGGTCAATTGATTTAAGGCATGATCTCAAGATTCTAATTGAATAAATTTTATCTAATTACATGGTTCAAAACATTGCAAGTCCATTGGATTGACAGATGAATTTTGTAGTCAACTGATCAAAAGTCAATTGTATATTGAAAAGTCAAACTTTAACTTTTTGGTCAAATTCAAGTGTCAAAGATCATAATTCATCAAAACATGTCAAAATATGAAACTTATTCATCAAGAAATCAAAAAGTCAAGATTTCATTTTGAAAAGTCAAAATTTCTAAACTTAGAAATTTTTCCAAGTGTTGGAAATTTCATGTTTTTTCATAACTTTGAGCCAAAGTTTAACCATGATGCAAGATGATTCAAGAAAAACTTCCAACATGAAAGTTGTAGATCTCCATGAAATATACAACTTTTCTTTACACAACTCCTTCCAAAAATGCTTGGATCTCAAGTTATGATTTTATGAACATAGGGTCATGAAACTAAACACTTAGTGAAATTTTGCCCTAGTTTAGCCAGGATTTTGACACTTCATGAAACTTTTTAACATAGTTCCAAGGGGAATCATCAAAATAAATTCAAAGAGGGGTTGTAGATAATGTTACAAGCTTTCCAAAATGTCCAATAACTCCTTGAGATCATTCTTGAGTAGGGAGAATCGAAGAGATGAAGTTAGGATTTTGTCACT
This sequence comes from Vicia faba, assembly GCA_948472305.1. Classification (NCBI taxonomy): domain Eukaryota; kingdom Viridiplantae; phylum Streptophyta; class Magnoliopsida; order Fabales; family Fabaceae; genus Vicia; species Vicia faba. The sequence continues at coordinate 1,497,610,315 of OX451739.1, read as the reverse complement.
TAATTTACAAGCCATTTTGTGAGGAACAAGAAGTCAATTTCAAACCCATGCTGCACAATATTGTTTTACAGGCCTCTAAATATCAATATCTATCCATAATAAGAAGATTACACTTGCTTTTGAGCCTTTATCCAAGTGTTACAAGCATTGTCCAAACCAATTTGCCATTTTAGGAAGAAAGCTACCATTCCATTCTTGAAAAGTTGCTTTAATCACAAAGTCAACTTATCTTGAGCTTATAACTTGTTCTTTCTGCACACACAACCCCTATAAACCAAAAGCAATGTGTCTAAGGTCTGAAGAAGCTCAGAACATGCTTGTACAATACTTGAGATTTGTCACTTCAGTTTTCTTCAAAAGCAAGTTATAGAGCCATAACCCTATAACTCAGAAACCTTGAGTGATTTTGTGCTCTAATCTTTTCCATACATATTAACAATTCAATTGCAACATAACACACGAATTCTAGCACCATGAAAAATCTCCCAAGCTCCTTGTTGCATATAACTGCCCAAACTTGACAGTTTTGAGCAAAAACTCACCATCTTCATTTTCACTCGTGCGTTTTGAAAACTACCCATCCAAACATCTTCCATACATCATATAGAAGTGATCCAGGCCCTCATTTCCTAACTGTAACTCTCCCATCATCATCCACCATTTTCAAAACTGAAGCTTGCAACTTGACTTGAGTTGGGAGTTTCAGCCATCCTCAAAGCAAGATGGGAGTTGGAACATATTCAAGGAGGTCCAGGAAAGCTACAGAAATCATCAGGCCATCCCAAAGGTTGCTCAAACGATCCATACACGACTCCAGCTACAAGAGGTGAGTTTTTAAACTTCTATCTCTTCATACATGCATCATTTGAGTTTGGTTTGTGAAGATAAAATGTCGATACCATTGCCACGAAGCTGTACATATCCATAGTTTACATTTATATGGCTTGAGCTTAGAGAAATTTAGGATTGAAGTTTTCTGAAATTTTTAGGTTTTGAATTAGGGCTAGAAAAATTCGCATTCGTCTTTGACTATTAGCTTAAATCATTTACATGGTTGGATTCGTGGGAAGAAATGCCACAACTTTCATTTTTGAACTTTTCATTTTTGTTGAGAGATGAAGAAGATACAGGTCCTTTGGCTGGAGGTTGAAGATGAAGTGTAATCAGGGCGCGTTATGTTATGTATTTATCCTTTCACATAAGTTAATGGATATACAGTCACCCCAGTGGTAAGGCAGCGCTGCCTTTTTGCATTTGTTTTACATTTTTTGTCATTTTTTCTTTCTTTTTGCTTCAGCAAATAGGCGTTGGGCCTTTTGGGCTTAGTTGTTTTTTTTGCTTACTAACCCCCTGCAGGTTTTTTGACACCCCTGGCCCATTTATTTTATTTTCCATTTTATTTTCATTTTATTTTCTAAAATATATTTTTTTAATACTAAAAATCATAAAAATACAAAAAATGATATATTTATATTTTGACTTAGTTTATTTTATTTTTCTCACAAAAATATTTTTATTTATTATACCTTATTTTTTTTTAACTTACTATCTTGTAAATATAAATAAATTTAGGTTATTAGTTATTTTCTTTCATACTAATTTAAATGCATTATTTTTTATATATAAAAAAAGCTTACAAATATTTTATAATACTGTAAATATTTTTAAGATGAAAATACCAAAATACTTTTCTTGAATTTATATTCTTTTGATTAATTAATAGAACTAGGTTTTCATTTAAAATCTTTTCTTAATAAATTCATACTTAATTAACTATTTTCTTTATTTAATTAGGTTAAGACAAGATCTTCTTTCATTAAAACTAAACAAAATTCATTTCCTTTACATTTTTGCATCTTTGTACATTTATTCATTTTTATACTTTGTATTTATTTAATCCCTTGTATATTCATTCCAATTCAATATGGTTGTAATAGACTAATTAGGTTTAAATTCTTGCAATCCCCATTTACAAATTGTGCACCCCTCCCCACAAATGTTGTAATAGCGTAGTAACTTTAAATTTCGTAATTTATCGCTTTTATAAAACATGCTTGTAATTAGGGTTTGTATGGAAAGACTAAAACCAATATCTAAAAAACCCTAATTCAAGACAAAAACAAGCATGAAAATAATACACTTGCACACAATCACCCCTAGAGTTATTCCACTTGGTTGCCTTATACAAAATGGCCATATTATGCATGTAAGGTATCTTAGCAAAAACAAGCAAATACAAGATCATAGTCCCTCGATGACGCTATCTAAGTTGCCTTATAAATGATCTTAGTCCCTCAAAAAGAATTCTAAGATACCTTGCAACATTGCTAATCATGGTTATATGATGACCCACGCCCGTCCCGTTTACATCCAAAGATAGGGTTGCTTACCAAATCAATGGTAAGACAACAATGTCAAAGGAAAAGAAAATGAACAAGAAAGACATTTGAGTAGGTAGATTGCTCCTAATTACTTGCTCCATTTCAAAACAAAAATCCTTTCTATTTTCAAAACAAACACCTACACTTTCAAAACATCTTACAAAACTTGAAAACATTTTCAAAAGATCAACATCTTTGTATACATTCTTACGAACAAGAATCATTATAAACATTGCCTAAACAATGGCCTCTTTTACAAAATACTTTAAAAAAAAACCACATTAAGCACAATTTCAAACAAAAAGCAAGTGATCTAGCAAGTAACTAATAGCCCATGGAAAACCATGGATGAAGAGGGTGCTAATACCTTCCCTTTTTATAATCTACCCCCCGAACTCAAGAAACAATCTCAAAGGTCTTTCCTGCGCTTTTTCACCTTTCCTTTTGGATAAAAGAAAAGTCGGTGGCGACTCTTACTAACCGCAACATTTGGGATCAAACGCAAAACCTTCAAGTCGGTTCTCCCACCATATCACAGAACTGGCGACTCTTCTGGGGAGAATTTTAAAAGCGGGGTTACCTTAGGGTTAGATCACATTTACTTGCTTACATTGTTTGATTTCTTTGCTTTACATTATGGTTCTTTATTTGGGTTTGAATCCTCTACCCGGATTTGGGATACATTATAGGTAAGTAGCAATATATTATGGAAACTGTATGAGGTATACCGACATGGTCTAAGAAATATCTATGTTAGTGCGATATATTTGTGGGTACCGGTAGCCTTTGAGTTAATCAAAGAGAATACGGGGCCGCTGAGTGATGTCATGAAGCACTAATGAACTTTTAGAACCTTTACTTGACCAACTTGGCCTTTAGGTTGTAGTGAGATGACCGACTTTGGTACATTACGAAGTTGGTAGATACTCGATACTACACTCATTGAGGTTTGGTTTCTTGGGATATTTCGGTCGCCGTTAAAGAGGCTTGTGCTGAAACAATGACCAAGGAAACAAACCAGTGATATTGAGCTCCTTAGAACCCGGTTACTATTACTAGGATAGGTTTGAGCCAACTAAACTTCAAGAGGGTAATTACTTATAAAACTCCATGCAAGCCTAAACCTAGGTACTTGTTTGTTTTGTTCATATATACATACTTGTACATAACATCATGAACATCATGAACATCATAACATCATACACATTCATTAACCATTTTAAGGATTTTAGGATTCATCTTTGTTCTTGTTTTGTAGGATATGGATTCTCTTCGCAGGAAAACTATTCAAGTCAACCTTGTAAGGATCCCTCCACAACTTAAGGAGCTAGCTTCAAGGATTCCTGAAAACTCTCCATTTACTGAGAGACATGGTCGTCTACTCAACTTGGTCACCTCCAACACAGATGAGGACATGGTGAAGGTGCTCTTTCAGTTCTTTGATCCTTTACACCATTGCTTCACATTTCCCAACTATCAACTTGTGCCTACTTTGGAAGAATTCTCCCGACTCTTGAGAATTCCCATTCTCAATCAACTACCTTTCAACGGTACGGAAAGAGATCCAAAGCCAGAAGAGATTGCTCAAGCTCTACACTTGCACTCATTTGATGTCACAACTTATTGGGAAACAAGGAGTGGTGTCAAAGGTTTCCTAGCAAAGTTCTTATTTGAGAAAGCCCAAAATTGTTGGAATTCTTTGGAGCTACTATCTTTTGAGGAAATTGTGGCTCTCCTCATCTATGGGATGGTTTTGTTTCCAAATCCTGATCAACTCATAGATGTGAACGCCGTCAAAATATTCATATCCCGCAACCTGGTGCCTACATTGCTAGGAGATATCCTACACTCTTTTCACACTTGCACAATGAGGAAAAGAGGTGTCCTTATGTGTTGCACTCCTATCTTGGCAAGATGGTTTATTTCGCATCTTCCTCAATCTGTATTAAGGAACGAGTAAGGTTCAAGGTGGTCACAAAGGTCGATGAAGCTCAAACATTCAGACATTCATTGGTGCTCCCGATCCATAGAGAGTGTTACTATTGTCGACCATTGTGGAGAATTACCTAATGTCCCTTTATTTGGCATTAGGGGAGGTATCACCTACAACCCTTGCTTAGCCTTCATACAGTTTGGTTACGCCCGAAGGGATGGCCCGCACGAGATGCTGATTCAAGGTTTGGTATTTGACTACGACAACGACGATCAAGGTCTTCGCCAGAGATTTATCCGAGCTTGGAGGATGTTAAACAAGGTAGATAGCAAGACTTTGGGGCACAAGAATTCCATCCCTCTTGAGCCTTACCTCAAATGGGTACGAGCTCGTGCTCAGAGTCTTATAATGCCTTACCCCTCCATTCTCCCGGTAATCATTGAGCCTGTCATGGAGGGAGATGTTCTATATACCATCCTACATCCTAACATGCGTTCCTCTCTTGAAGACCTACAACGGGATTGGATACAACTTAAGGGGGAGTGAGATACCTTCGAAGCCCAATTCTACGCAAGCGAGAAGAAGGTTTTGTGTGATACGGTGGCTAGAACCGGAACGTGTTTCCCTATTTCGTTAAGAAATTTGCTGGTTTGCGTTTTGCGTTTGTGTTTGCAAAATGTCGCGGTAAGCAAGAGTCGCCACCGTCTTTTATTTTATCCAACAAGGAAAGGAAAAAAGCACAGAAAAATTCCTTTTTCGAGATATTTGAGTACGGGGGTAGATCATAGAAAGGGAAGGTATTAGCACCCTTTCTATCCGTAGTTATCTACGGGCTCTTAGGTACTTGCTCATCATTTTCAAAATTGTTTTCTTTGTGTTTGTGGGTTTTGAAAAGTTTTTGTTTTAACTTCGATTTAACTCTTGCTCCTGTCTTCAAGAGTGTAATGAAGTGTTTTTGAAAACTTTGTTTGTAAAAGAGTGTAAGTGTGAAAGAAATTTGTTTTGATTGAGCAAGTACTTAAGAACTAATCTACCTACTCAAAAAAAGAATCGTTATATGATTGTTTCCTTTAGACAATGCTATCCCACTATTAGCGAGTTGGTAGCACCGTCGTTGGAGTTTTGAGGGTCAATTCGAAAGGGACGTACGGTCACTAAAGCAATGTTAGGACGTCTTAGTAATAACCCTAATGTCTTAGATCATTTATCAGAGGCAACAATATCTGAGGCAACCATTTCGAGGCAACTTTGATCTTCGGACAAAAGGACGACCACTAAGACATCCTATACTTAATGACTGTTTACCGAAGGCAACCAAGTGGAAGTGTACCCTAGGAGTGCGCATGTGCGAGTGATTCAATTTTAGTTTATTTATCTTTGCACATTTAGGGTGATCTAACTATTTTAAAGTTAACATACATTCTTGTCATGCAAACCCTAATTATTCATACATCTAACAGTTAATAATTTGAGGAATTTAAAATGCGGAAGTTAAACTACGCTATTACAAGGCTTCATGTATTTATATAGCCAAAAACAAACCCTTTGAAAATAAAAGCGATAAATGTAAGAGTCCTAATTAAAGTTATTACAAACTGTGAGCAGATACAATAATTGGATAAAAATAAAAATAAAGCGCGCGATGACAAATTAGATCGAATGCGAAATTAGGGTTTTGACCCTTCTATCCTAATTAAAAGAGAAAATTGTTTTTGTTGTTTTTAACATTTTTTAAGAAAAGAACTAAGCTTTCCTAAATTAAATACAAAAAATAATTAGTGATTAAATTAATTAGTGAAAATAATTAAATGACCTATTTTTGTTTTTTTTGGTATTTTAGGAAAAAAATAAAATAATTAAGTTAATAATAAAACCTATTTATTCTAATTAGTTTTAATTATGTAAAAAGAAATTAAAGTTGTCTAAAATTAATAACCTAGTTAAATTAATTACCTTTTTAAATAAAAATAGACATCTTGAATTTAATTGGATAGAAAAATGTTTTTTGTGATTTTTTTGATAAAAAGAAAATGATTATTGGTTAGTAAAATAAATAAATTGAAAATATAAGAAAGAAATAAAGAGTGAGAAATGGGCCTGAAACAACATTTTTGAGGGGTGTGAATAGCTGAAATCTGGGCCCAAAAGAGAATGAGATCCGTTTGATTTTTTGGATCTGGTATGGCACGCTTGACTTGGCTCATGATGCACCTTCCTGGATGGCCATCAAATTTGGCCATCCAGCCACTTGGCATGATTGATGATGAAGACCTATGGTGGTCTCCTGGCTTGCACGCGTACTGAATTGCCTGAAAGAAAATAAGAAAATAACAAATGCTGGTGGCAGGGGTCGAACCCCTGACCTCCAGCCTTCCAATGCCTTAAGCGCTTATCTGGCAACCACTGTGTCACTTTGTTTTTGTTGTACAATATTGAAACAATAATAATAATATGTAAAACAAAGAAATATTGGAAGATAATAAAAAAATGCGCGCAGAAATTCAAATAGGCCAATGGAATGCTGCCACCGTTCATCGTCTTCCTCCCTCCGTGGCTAAAAGCTTGAGAACCTATACCCACGGACAAACGTCTATTGCTACAGACCTGTGCGTTCTCAAAATCTCCCATGGGCCATGTAAATAACATCTAACACCGTGGTTGGACTCATTTCGTCCTCCTGATCACAATGGTACCACTTACGAAGGCTGATTTTTCCTGTAAATGAAATCCCTAATTCAGAGCTTCGAAACCTAGCTACGGTGAGATCGTGTATAGGCCATAAAAATGAAGTTAAATGATGCAGAAATTTTGCATATGTTCCATAGATCAAGAATGTATAATTAATTCATCCTAACAATGCTTATATTATGAGATTCGAATTCAAGAACAAGGCTATGTCGTGAGCGACTTACATAGCTTTTTGGGGCTTGAAAATGCTTGGTTTCAATGGCTTTAGCTTGCTGAGAGTCCCAAGAGTCGATTGAGATAGGCAAAGAGTCTTGAGGATGCCTCTAAGTGCAAATTCGATCTCACACTTTTCTTGCTTTTTTTCAGTTTTGGTTCTTGCTCATACGCCTGTCTCTTTAACTTGTTTTTAGGTCTAGCCTCGTTCTATATGTACCAAGGAATAGATTAGGGTTCAAAAACTGATCCAAATCTTGCTCCTTCAATGATTTTTGATTTGATTTGATTCACTTTCAATATCATTCCAAAAATAGCTTTTTTTTAATCTTTTTGTCCACTCTAATACCTTGCACGAGTTTGAATGTTTGCTAGCTATATAATAAAGCCTGAAACAAGCACAACATCTTTGGTTTTCAATATTTTTGATTTTATATGATTTGTTTTGATTTAAATTGAATTAATTAAAATAAAAATAAAAATAAATAATAAAAATAAGATATGGACAAGTGGAAAAGGCTAGAGCTCGTGGGCTATGTTTCCAACTCAAAACAAGTGAAAACGATTGGGCCCATTTGGCAAAATTTGAAGTTTTAGGGATAGTTGACGTTTGGCAATTTTGCATAAAAGGTCAACTTCACCAATGCATAACTTCCTCAATTTTGAATATTTGGAGGTGTTCTTTGACTTTTGAGAAATCTTGAGATATCCTCTAAACAACCCTTTTAGTCTCATCTCAATTTTATATTCCATGCTCATGTATGAAGCTTTGACAAAAAATGTGTTTTTGTTGACTTTTCAAAATGACCTATAATGTCCAAATTCATAACTTCTTGTGAGTGCATATTTTGAACTTGGGAGCTAAAGATGGATTGTAGGGAATTGCATCTTCTTTAAAATGATATTTGGATGGGTCAATTCTCATAAAGTATGAGAAAGTTATGCTTGGTCAAAGTTGAGTTGACTTTTCCTACGAAACCCTAATTTAGCAACTTTTGAGTCTTGATGAATTATGAGCAATCCGTGATGAATCATGATCAACCCATGATCAAATGATGAAATATACTTCAAAATGAGGATGTTGACCAAAAATCTTGAAGTTTGACTGTATGTGGGCCACAGTTGACTTTTGTCCTAGCATAGTCGATTTTAAGGCCTTTAAGCAATTGACTGAGCAAACTTCCTCTGTAGGGCTTGAAACTTGACATGGATGATCTTGAGAAAATATTAGGACTTTGATGAGCATTTGGGGTCACTTGGACTCAAGTATCTTGATGCAACATGAAACCCTAATTTGGGGTAGACTACCTTAGGAGAGAGCTTGTCTGGCCAACCCTTGGACTACCTTGAGCAACTTGAAGATCTTTCTTGAAATATTTTGAGAAATATGGGAGGACAAGTTTTGGGGTACAAAAGCTGTCCCTGTTCAATTTTCTTAAATCTGAGGGTGTAGATTGGCTTTCGTGCCTTTCGTGATCCGAAGGTGGAAGATGATTGAACACTAGAGTGCCCAGAAATTTGCACTCGCATGAAGTGGTAATTGTCTTGTGATGTCGGGAATGGGCTTATAGATGCCATTTGGAAATTGTTGATGAGAGATGGGCTTAAATATGCCATCCGAAGGAGTGTCGATCGCATAAGATATTCCTTAGTGAGAGCTTGTATACCTTTCATTGAAGAAGATTCCACTGGGGAAGGCTGATCTTTGTTGAAAGAAGTAGAATTTTAGGAACTTCGGTCGTCCGTATTCTGCTGGTGAGAATTTTAGGAACTTTGGTTGTTCGTATTCTACTGAGGAAACATCTCTATTGACATTTAGGAACTTCGATCGTCCGTTATTTAACTAAGGAAAACATCTTTATTGACATTTAGGAGCTCGTCCGTTATTCAACTGAGGAAAACATCTCTGCTGACATTTAGGAGCTAGTCTGTTATTCAACTGAGGAAAACATCTCTGCCTACATTTAGGAGCTTCAGTCATCCGTTATTCAACTGAGGAAAACATCTCTATTGACATTTAGGAGCTCGTCCGTTATTCAACTGAGGAAAACATCTTTGCTGACATTTAGGAGCTCATTCGTTATTCAACTGAGGAAAACATCTCTACCGACATTTAGGAGCTTCAGTCATCCGTTATTCAACTGAGGAAAACATCTCTGCTTACATTTAGGAGCTCGTCCGTTATTCAACTGAGGAAAACATATCTGCTGACATTTAGGAGCTCGTCCATTACTCAACTGAGGAAAACATTTATGCTGACATTTAGGAGCTCGTCCATTATTCAACTGAGGAAAACATCTCTGCTGACATTTAGGAACTTCAATCATCCGTTATTCAACTGAGGAATCATCTCTGCTAACATTTAGGAGCTCGTTCATTATTCAACTGAGGAAAACATCTATGTTGACATTTAGGGACTTCAGTCATCTGTTATTCAACTGAGGAATCATCTCTGCTGACATTTAGGAGCTCGTCCGTTATTCAACTGAGGAAAACATCTCTGCTGACATTTAGGAGCTCGTCCGTTATTCAACTGAGGAAAACATCTCTGCTGACATTCAGGAGCTCGTCCGTTATTCAACTGAGGAATCATCTATGTTGACATTTAGGAGCTCGTCCGTTATTCAACGGAGGAAAACATCTCTGCTGACATTTAGGAGCTCGTCCGTTATTCAACTGAGAAAAACATCTCTGCTGACATTTAGGAACTCGTCCGTTATTCAACTGAGCAATCATCTCTGTTGACATTTAGGAGCTCGTCCGTTATTCAACTGAGGTAAAAGCTTCATAGCTTGAATTTTGTGAGAATTTAATCGTATCCTTCCTGAAAGGTAAAGGTTAGCTGTAAGTAATGCATGATATGTATCAGGAAAATGATGTTCTCAAAATAAATGAGATTATGTCGTATGATGCGTATGCATGTCATGATGTATGGAAATGTGATGTTTTTAGCTGGGGAAAATAAATCCTGGATTGCTGCTGGAGAAAAGAATTGAATTCTTCGTTTCCGCTGGGGATAGTGAATGAAGATGATTGTGAGAATAAACCTGCAGGAGAGGATAATTCTGCTGGGGAATAAACTGACGAGAGAATGACTCTGGGGGAAAGAGATGCTCTGCTGAGGATTCCGCTGATAAATTCAGCTGGGGATGAGTTACCGTTGCTGGTGATAATGAAACCTGTTGGGGATTGAATTCTGTTTGTGAAAGGAAAGAACTCCGCTGGGGATGATTTTCCAGTCGCGACTTCACGGGGAATAACCTTTTAGACTCTATTGGGGACAATCTTCCAGAGTCTACCTGGGACAATTCTTCAAACTCCACTGGGGATATTTTTCAAACTTCATTGGGGATATTTTTTATACTCCGCCGGGGATGATAAGACTTTTTAGTGCTGATGGTAGATAAACTCTGCTTTGGGGAGAATATCGCCAATTCATTCACAGTTGCGAGTCTCAGCTGGGGAGAGCAAACACCACTATCTTTCTCCTTACTCTGCAGGGAATGAATGTACTTTCAATCGTTTTCTCCAACTAGGTCTATCCCTATACCTGGTGGGTAGAGCAACTGTACGGTTTGGACATTTCTCGTTTGCCCCTGTTTCTGATATTACCAGTAATCGTCTTTTGTTTCGTATGTAAATATTTATGAGCAGCAATTAATGTCAAATGCATATATCAAAAACGAACATTGGACGTTCTCGCAAAACAAAAGAGAAAAAGGAAAACAATTTGAAATTTCTTTGTAAAAATGACTTGTATTGGTTTTGAAGTTAACCTGTAAACATGTGTTTTTGTACAAGAGGCTGACATCCTAGTAAGAGAACGCCGCCGCACAATAGAGTTTATACAATTTGTGAAAAACAAAGAAAAATAGCTATGTGAACAATCCCACTGGGTTCTAACTCTGCTATTGCCTTTATGTCCTCGAGCATCTCATCACTTTGCCACTTAGTTGAAGGTGGATCAGACTGATTAGCGCCGTCTGAGCTTGATAGTCGATACCGAAGTCTGGTTGCAAGGTGACTCGATGAGACATAGTGTTACGCTTTAATCCCTAATTTTTCCTGGATCGCCCTTTCGGGTTTTCAGTCCACCGGGATACCCTTTTTTGCCCAAGCCGCCTTTTCAGGTTTTCGACTTGCCGGGTGTACAAATTTTTTTATTTTCATCCCTTATTTTTTCCCGAACCCTTTTGGTATGTCGGGAAGCCCTTATTTTTTCCTAGGCCATCGACCTAGCGGGTCTTTGTTAAAGCGTAGTATCTTTTCACTATGTCTGCATTAACGGGGTGAGGAAGGTCGTCACCATCCGTGGTGGTTAGAATCATAGCTCCTCCTGAGAAAATGTTCTTAACCACAAATGGCCCTTCGTACGTAGGGGTCCACTTGCCCCTGGGATCACCTTGAGGTAGGATGATGCGCTTGATCACCAGATCCCCAACTTGATACTCTTGTCGTGTAACTTTCTTATTAAATGCCTTGATCATCTGTTTTTGATACGTCTGACCATGACAAATAGCAGTAAGTCTCTTTTCGTCGATTAAGTTCAGTTGATCAAGCCGGGTCTGAATCCAGTCATCTTCGCTCAAACCTGCATCCTTCATAATCCTAAGAGAGGGTATCTGAACTTCAATGGGCAAGACGGCCTCCATGCCATAAACCAAGGAATAAGGTGTTTCCCCTGTTGACGTCCGTGATGAGTACGATACCCATGAAGAGAAAATGGTAACATCTCGTGCCAATCTTTGTACGTCACCGTCATCTTCTGCATAATCTTCTTGATATTCTTATTTGCCACTTCTACAGCCCCATTCATCTTCGGCCGGTAAGGAGAAGAGTTGTGATGCTGTATCTTGAACTATTTGCAGAGTTCGTTGATCATCTTATTGTTGAGATTTGTACCATTGTCCATAATGATCCTCTCTGGTACACCATATCGACAAATCAGATTTTGCCGAATGAACCGTGCCACGATGTTCTTGGTTACAGTAGCAAAGGAAGCTGCTTCAACCCACTTTGTAAAGTAATCAATTTCCACCAAGATGAAACGATGTCCGTTGGACGCAATAGGTCTGATCTCGCCAATCATGTCGATACCCCACATTGCAAAAGGCCAAGGAGCTGTCAAGACATTCAGAGGTACTGGAGGTATGTGCACTTTATCAGCATAGACTTGGCACTTATGATAGGTCCGAGAATGCTGATAACAGTTGGCTTCCATGGTGGACCAATAATATCCTGCCCGTAGGATCTTCTTTTCCATAGTGTGTCCACTGGAATAAGTTCCGAAAGTACCTTCGTGTAACTCTACCATGATCCTTTCTGCCTCATTCTTATCCACACATCGCAGTAAGGTTGAGTCATGGTTACGCTTGTAAAGGATGCCATTACTGATGAAGAACTTCGCCGCGAACCTCCTTAGAAACTTCTTATCATTAACAGATTCACCCTTGGGGTACTCCTGAGCCTCAAGATACCTCTTTACCTCATGAAACCAGGGTTTATCCGCTACCTCTTCAGTCTCAATATCAAAGCAATGTGCGGGTTCGTCCAACCTATCAATGATAATCTGGGGAGCTTCATTGTCCCATCTGACCTTGAACATAGAAGACATCGTAGCTAGCGCGTCCGCCAACTGATTCTCCTCTCTAGGGAAGTGTTCAAAGGTTATCTCCTTGAAGTGTGGAAGCAACATTAAAACATACTCCCTGTAAGGAATAAGATTTTGGTGTTTCATATCCCACTCGCCTTTGATCTGACTGATCACGAGAGCGGAATCTCCGAATACACTTAAGAACTTAATCCTTAGGTCAATAGCTGCTCGAAGGCCCATGATGCACGCTTCATACTCCGCCATGTTGTTGGTGCAGTTAAAACATAATCGGGCGGTGAACGGAGTATGACAGCCTTCTGGAGATATGATCACGGCGCCAATGCCATTACCTAAAGCGTTTTAAGCTCCATCAAAGTACATAGACCATCGGGATCCCTCCTCAGGTGCTTCATCCCGTCCAGGTTTCTCACAGTCGGTCACCAACATTATGTTCTCATATGGGAATTCGAAGTTCATAGACTGGTAATCGTCCACTGCCTGATGTGCCAAATGATCTGCCAACACACTTCCCTTGATTGCTTTTTAGGTCGTGTATTGGATGTCATATTCAGTCAAGATCATCTTCCATCTTGCTATTCTTCCGGACAAGGCAGGCTTTTCGAAGATATACTTGATAGGATCCATCTTTGATATCAAAAGATTAGTGTGAGTCAGCATATACTGTCTCAGCCAGCGAGCAGCCCATGCCAAAGCGCAACAAGTTTTCTCAAGCAGTGAGTATCGGGTCTCACAGTCGGTAAACTTTTTGCTAAGGTAGTAAATAGCATGCTCTTTTCAGCCAGACTCGTCATGCTGCCCCAGCACGCACCCCATTGAGTTGTCGAGCACTGTCAAGTATAAAATCAAAGGTCTCCCTTCAACTGGAGGCATCAGAATAGGTGGCTCTTGGAGATATTCTTTGATCCTTTCGAAGGCGGCCTAACATTCATCGTTCCATCTTACCACTTGATCTTTCTTCAGCAACTTGAAGATTGGCTCACAAGTAGCAGTCAGGTGTGAGATGAATCGGGCAATATAGTTTAGGCGTCCCAGAAATCCTCTGACTTCCTTTTCCGTTCGGGGAGCTGGCATCTCTTGTATAGCTTTCACCTTTGCAGGATCCACTTGAATACCTTTATCACTTACGACGAAACCCAGCAGCTTACTAGACCTCACCCCGAAAGTGCACTTGTTCGGGTTTAACCTGAGCTTGTATAACTTCAACCTGTCAAATAGCTTTTGAAGATGGTCAAGGTTTTCTTCCTCAGTCTGGGACCTTGCAATCATATCGTCAACGTATACCTCAATCTCATGATGAATCATGTCGTGGAACAAGGCGACCATGGCGCGCTGATACATTGCCCCAGCATTCTTCAATCCGAAAGGCATGACCTTGTAGCAAAAGGTACCCCATTGCGTAACAAAAGTTATCTTCTCCATATCCTCGGGAGCCATCTTAATCTGATTGTAACCAGAAAAACCATCCATAAAGGAGAAGACCTTATGCTGTGCGGTGTTCTCAACCAGAACGTCGATATGAGGCAGAGGGAAATAATCCTTGGGGCTTGCCCTGTTCAAATCCCTATAGTCAACACACATTCGAACCTTACCATCCTTCTTCGGCACCGGAACCACGTTGGCCCCCACTGTGGGTAAGAAGTAACTGCTAGAAAACCGGCATCAAACTGTTTCATAACCTCAGCCCTGGTTTTCTCAGACATCTCCGGCCCATTCGGAGAGCTTTCTGTTTTACTGGAGGACAATATTCCTTAGTTGGCAAGTGGTGAACCACGATATCAGTATCCAACCCAGTCATATCTTCATAAGACCAGGCAAAGATCTCAACATAGTCACACAACATCTGAATTAGCTGTTGCTTAACACTGGACTCCAGATTTGCACCGATCATGACCTCTTTCTTGTCTTCTTTTGTACCCAGGTTTACTCTTTCCACTAGCTCTCCATGCGGCTGTATGGCCCTCTCTTCCTGAAGTAACAGTCTAGCAAGTTCACCAGGCACTTCGCAATCATCCTCACCTTCGTCCTCGGCTTGGTTGATCGGACTTTCGAAGTCATAACCGGAAGTAGCACAGTCGTTATCAGTGGGATCCAGAGTGGATGTAGACCTATATATGTGAGTGTGTGTAAGACCAATAGATGTTTTGCAAGATAGAAAAGAAAAACAAGGAGCGCAAAATTTGTAATGCAAGAAAACGTCCAATGCTTTTATTGATGATATATGGAGATGACAAATATAAAGCCCTCACAAACAAAGCCACGGTGTCTCGGGCAAGGCACCGGGCCGTAAAGTTTAAAATTGTCTGTTACAAATCCAAAACAAAAGTCTATTACTGTGTAATAAAAGAAATTGGCACGAAGTCCTTTGCCGTCCAATTGTTTAATCCACCGTCGGTAGTCGGGTAAATCCAATTGTCAAACTCAGACTCTTCAATCGCATTCACTTCCGGATTAGTGATACGCAGGGGAGGTCTTCCAATCCGCGCACGTCGAACATCCCTTTGAGCTTCTTCAGTAAAACCCAAACCAAACTTGTCAGTCTTGTGTGAAAAGTCAGGGAGTTGGCCCCAATTCGCACACCCACCTTTCTCAATAACAGCCCGGGCATCCTTGAGGGAAGCCATCTTCACTGGAGAATCTTTAGCAATAGTTTCAGTCGACGCCAGCGTTTGGGGGACTTCTTCAAAGTTTTGACACGGGGTTTCAATGAACTCCCCATCCATCTCCACATACCGAAAAGAGTTAAGGTGGCTTACCATGTACTCCTCTTCTCCTCGTACTGTAACAATTTTCCCTTTCACTAGGTACTTTAACATCTGATGGAGCATAGAAGTTACTGCCCCAGCTTTATGGATCCACGGGTGACCTAGCAAACAAGAATAAGATGGTCGAATGTCCATCACATAGAATGTAGACGCTAAAGTCTGAGAACAACCCTTAACTAGAACATCCACCTCTCCATGTACCATCCTCTTGGACTCGTCAAAGGCCCTAACCATAATATTACTTGGCTTCAGCACCAACCCTTCACAGTCCAACCGGTCTAACTCTTTCTTGGGTAAAACATTCAATGAGGACCCAGTATCCACCAACACGTGGGCTAGAGTAGTGCCCCTACACTCGATTGAAACATGCAGAGTGTCATTGTGATTCTTTCCTTTGGCAGTCAAATCTGCGTCGGAGAAACCCAACCCGTTATCAGCAGTCAAACTAGCCACACAGTCTTTGAACTGGTCAGCAAATGTTTCCTGGGGCACGTTCGCAGTTTTCAGGAAAGCAATCAGAGCTTTAGCATGGGCTTCTGAGCATAGCAATAAATACAACATAGAGATCTTTGACGGGGTTTGCCCCATCTGTTCAACTACGTTGTAGTCTCTTTTCTTGATGATCTTTAAAATTTACTCTATCTCCTGTCTAGAGGCTTTAACAGTAATCTTCTTCGATGCCTCCGTCCGGGAAGGCTCACCGATGATCCCTTTTCCCCGAGCGTCAGATTACTCGGAGACAGGGGTAATGATTGGAACATGAACAGGGACAGTAGCAGGTGTACTGGCAGGTGAAATAACAACAGGCTTCTGAAACGTTGGTGGGGAAATTTCAGGGGAGAAAAGTCTTCCGCTTCGAGTGACTTTACTAGATCCAACAATATTGTTGACATCAGTATCAGCCTCCTCAACATTCAAGTCTTGTTTAATCCCATGATAATACACATCGGCCCCATAGTGCCACGGGACAGCCTTATCTGATGTGTAAGGGATAGGTCCAAGAACAGTAATGATCAATGGAGCAACTCTCGGAACAGATGTAATTCTAACAGGATTTCTCGAGGAAGCCTTGGAAGAATTGGTGAAAATGGTGATTATGGAAACATCTTCAACAGGAATCAACGGAACCAAAGTTTTCTCGAACAAGATTTCTTTGTTATCCATCAGGTGTTGGACACCTGACTTTAATATATGGCAACCATTAGATAGGATGGAATACAGGTGGCAACCTTCTCCATAGCCGGGAAATAAACCGGCCAATAATAATTTCTTCTTCACTGTCATTAATGGAGTAGAAATGTCTTCCACGGAAGTCACAAACGATTCATTATCCACAACATTCACTCCATGCTTTGGCATAGCAGCAGTCATGACATTAGGCTTTTCCAGCGCTTCAAACTCGATCTCCTTAGCATCATTCAGATCCTGCACTTTATTCTTCAAAGCCCAGCAGTTATTGGTATCATGCCCTGGGCTATCAGAGTGATAAGCACAGCGGGCATTCGGATTATAAAGCGGTGACGTGGTGTTGGGATTCTTTGGAGCCTCCTTCGGAATCACCAAGTTGGTCTTCAACAATTGCGGCAGAATTTGAGATAGAGTCATACTGAGCCGAGTAAACTGTCTTTGCGGTCTCTCTACTCTTTGTTGATTGTTGCGTTGTGGGGAAACAACAGGTCTTGAAATAACCACCGCATTAACTGCTTGGCGGTGCTCAGGTCGATTTTGGCTCCTCGATCTATAAACTGCACTTGATTCCTTCTTGAAAGGCTTCTTATCTGTACTTGACGAAGCACCTTTATGTATCTTGCCACTCTTGATACCGGCTTCAACTCTCTCCCCAGTCATAATCAATTCAGTAAACCCGGACGATGAAATACTGGTCAAATGATTGAAATTCCGACCAGACAAAGTCCCAAGGAACATATCCACCAACTCCCTATCAGCCAGAGGGGGTTGTACTCTTCCAGCAAGATCTCTCCATTTTTGAGCGTAATACTTAAAGCCTTCGCATGTACCCATAGACATACCCTGAAGTTGGGTACGCATGGGAGCAAGGTCGGTGTTATACTGGTATTGCTTGTAAAAAGAAACCGCGAGGTCCTCCCAGTTGCCGACATTAGCTCCTTCTAGTTTATAGAACCATTCAAGTTGAGTCCCTGACAGACTATCTTGAAATAAATGAACCAAGAGGTTCCTATCAGCAGTATATGGTTGAATCTTTCTGACATACGAGCGGAGGTGTAGCTTTGGATAGGAGACCTCATCGTACTTAGCAAAGACAGGCGCTTTAAACTTGTGGGGGATCACTACCCCAGATGCCAAACCCAAATCTCCGAAGTCCAACCCAGGTATCTTCTGGATCTCCATTGCGCTCAACCGGTCTTCGAGTTGCTTATATCTATCCTCGGCAGGAGGATGATGGTCTTCATCAAAGTCAATGTCATTGTCAGAAACCACGGGGCTAGGAGCCCTCCTTTCTTCTTGATTCTCCCCCCCCCCCCTCCAGATGAGTGAGACAAATCAACTTCCTCTCGCAACCTGTTCCCAAACCTGTGACCCATATTCAGGAGGACCGTCTTCTTCTTCTTCTTTTTCTTGTCCTTCAAGATAAGAGTCTTCAAATCTTTCTGCCCCTTGGCCAGGTTCAAGAACATCTCCTGGAACTGAGAATTCTGAGCTTGCAGAGCCTTAATGGCTTGATCAGTAGATGTTTCAGAAGACATGATGTGCTGAAATAAACAGCGAAGAATATGAGAAACCTGTAAGGGTACCTGTAATGAGGTGCATGGGAATGGAATTCGTATGATATGATTTCAAATACTTTAGGGAGATTCAAATTTGTAAACCAAAATGAAACACACTTTTATTAGATTAAAAACTTGAAACAATGTTTAACAAATGCCTTTAAGGCATTACAAAAGAAATACTAAAAAGCAAATCTAAGCTAGAAATAGTAGAAGACATCAGCGCTCCCATAATCGTTTTCCTTGCGTGCTGACATAATCTTTGATTGTCTTCTCAGTCTCCAGCTGCCTTGTAAGCCTCAAGATCTTCCGCTCCTGCTCATGATACTTCTCTCTGTAAGTATCCCTTTCTTCCCTTAGCTGGATCCAAGACCTCTTTAATTCCCCAATGTCAGTAAGCATGTATGGATGGATGACCATACAAGGAACCCCTTCTTCATCATTATGCTCTACTATCACCGGTAAGACAACTTCGTACGGCATCCCCAGCTTTTGAGCACGGGCTCGAACCCACCGGAGATACGGTTGCATCGAGAGAGAAGTCTTCATTCCTAGCTCATGTGGATCAGACCTGTTGACCCTGTCCCAAGCTCGTATAAATCTGCGGCGATGTCCCTCAACATCTCCCTGGAAGTCAAAGACAATGCTTGGAAGCAGCAGCTCACGAGGACCGTCCCTTCGGGCTCGTCTAAACTGTCGTAAGGCTAGACAAGGATTATAGGTTATTCCTCCTCTAATTCCCAACAATGGAACATTGGGGTATTCCCTACACCGATCAATGACAACTACTTCTTCCATATCCTTAGTACTCCAAATGATGTCTGTGTGAGCAAGGGACATAATTCTGTAAGCCCAACCCATACCTTCCTCATTCTTCAATACAGATTTGGGGAGGTGAGAAATAAACCACCTCGCCAGAAGTGGTGCACAACACATAAGGGTTCCCCTTTTCCGAGTGGTACGGGTATAAAGAGCATGTATAATGTCACCTAAGAGAGTGGGCACTAGATTACGGGACATGAAAATCTTGATCGCGTTCACGTCGACAAAAGAATCTGAATTAGGGAACAGAACCAAGCCATAGATGAGAAGTGCCAGGATGTCTTCAAATGCTTGAAAGTCCAAAATGTCCCAGAACTGTTGAGCTTGATCAATCAAGAACTTATCCAGGAAGCCTTTAACCCCACTCCGAATGTCCCAGTTAGACACTACATTAGCCTTTGTCAGATGTAGGGCTGAAGCAATATCCTCTGGACTAGGAGCTATCTCCAAACCTGTAAAGGGTGTCTGCTCTAGAATAGATATGCCAAGTAAATTAGAGAACTCCTCCAAAGTAGGGACCAACTGATAGTCCGAGAAGGTAAAACAGTGATGCGACGGGTTAAAGAACTAGAACAAGACGCTCATCATTTGATCATCCAATTTGGAAGTGACCAGGCTGAGGAGATGACCATGTCTTCTAACAAAGGAAGAAGTATCAGGAACCTTTAAAACCAACTCTCTAAGCTGAGTAGGGATTTGTACGAAGCTGATTCGAATGGTATTTCTGCGCATAGATACCATGACCTACAAAACAGAACAAAGATGAATCCCCTCAGTCTTTGAAATGGTTAGTCTAATGAAATATGCATGCGATTTCATGATGCATGATGTCATGATAGAAACACATCACAGGTATCACAGATAGCAAACATGGTAAGGACAAACAAGTCACACAGTAGCCCTTAAATTTTAGGCTGGCATGGAGTTTAGGTATAACCCTCTTTCAGTTTAGTTGGTTCAACCTGTCCTAGTAATAGTAACCGAGTTCTAGATGATCTCAATATCACTAACCATCCTCGATCGGTCATAATTCCAGTTTAGCAACCTTTTCTTACGGCCGGAATCATCGTGAGAGTATGGTCTCAATGAGTGTAGCATACTGCTACTTTTCTATGGCCAAGTTGGTCAATTATAGGTTCTAAGGTCAGTTGATGCTTGATGACCCCTTAGCAGCCCCATACTCTTATTTTTCCTCCACAAGGGATATCAGTACCAACTAAAGTGTCACACTAACATAGCTAATGCGTCAACCGTATCAATCTACGCTGTACAGTTACCTCACAGTCTATTGCTACTTACCTAAAAGGTATCCCCAGATCCGGGTTAGGATCTATAGTAACTCCGATACAAAGCCCACAAAGATAAAGCAAACAGATCAAGCAATTGAAAACAATATGATGAACTATTCCTAAGGTATACCCCACTTATAACTCCCTAGCAGAGTCTCCAGTTCTGTGATACGGTGGCCAGAACCAGGACGTGTTTCCCTATTTCGTTAAGGAATTTGCTGGTTTGTGTTTTGTGTTTGTGTTTGCAAAATGTCGCGGTAAGCAAGAGTCGCCACCGTCTTTTATTTTATCCAACAAGGAAAGGAAAAAAGCACATAAAATTTCCTTTTTCGAGATATTTATGAGTACGCGGGGTAGATTATAGAAAGGGAAGGTATTAGCACCCTTTCTATCCGTAGTTATCTACGGGCTCTTCGGTACTTGCTCATAATTTTCAAAATTGTTTTCTTTGTGTTTGTGGGTTTTGAAAAGTTTTTATTTTAACTTCGATTTAACTATTACTTCTGTCTTCAAGAGTGTAATGAAGTGTTTTTGAAAACTTTGTTTGTAAAAGAGTGTAAGTGTGAAAGAAATTTGTTTTGATTGAGCAAGTACTTAAGAACTAATCTACCTACTCAAAAAAAGAATCGTTCTATGCTTGTTTCCTTTAGACAATGCTATCCCACTATTAGCGAGTAGGTAGCACCGTCGTTGAAGTTTTGAGGGTCAACTCGAAAGGGACGTACGGTCACTAAAGCAATGTTAGGACGTCTTAGTAATAACCCTAATGTCTTAGATCATTTATCCGAGGCAACAATATCTGAGGCAACCATTCCGAGGCAACTTTGATCTTTGGACTAAAGGACGACCACTAAGACATCCTATACTCAATGACCGTTTACCGAAGGCAACCAAGTGGAAGTGTACCCTTGGAGTGCGCATGTGCGAGTGATTCAATTTCAGTTTATTTATCTTTGCACATTTAGGGTGATCTAACTATTTTAAAGTTAACATACATTCTTGTCATGCAAACCCTAATTATTCTTACATCTAACAGTTAATAATTTGCAGAATTTAAAATGCGGAAGTTAAACTACGCTATTACAAGGCTTCAGGTATTTATATAGCCAAAAACAAACCCTTTGAAAATAAAAGCGATAAATGTAAAAGTCCTAATTAAAGATATTACAAACTGTGAGCAGATACAATAATTGGATAAAAATAAAAATAAAGTGCGCGATGACAAATTAGATCGAATGCGAAATTAGGGTTTTGACCCTTCTATCCTAATTAAAAGAGAAAATTGTTTTTGTTGTTTTTAACATTTTTAAAGAAAAGAACTAAGTTTTCCTAAATTAAATACAAAAAATAATTAGTGATTAAATTAATTAGTGAAAATAATTAAATGACCTATTTTTGGTTTTTTTGGTATTTTAGGAAAGAAATAAAATAATTAAGTTAGTAATAAAACCTATTTATTCTAATTAGTTTTAATTATGTAAAAAGAAATTAAAGTTGTCTAAAATTAATAACCTAATTAAATTAATTACCTTTTTAAATAAAAATAGATATCTTGAATTTAATTGGATAGAAAAATGTTTTTTGTGATTTTTTTGATAAAAAGAAAATGATTATTGGTTAGTAAAATAAATAATAAAATAAATAAATTGAAAATATAAGAAAGAAATAAAGAGTGAGAAATGGGCCTGAAACAACATTTTTGAGGGGTGTGAATAGCTGAAATCTGGGCCCGAAAGAGAAAGAGATCCGTTTGATTTTTTGGATCCGGTATGGCACGCTTGACTTGGCTCGTGATGCACCTTCTTGGATGGCCATCAGATTTGGCCATCCAGCCACTTGGCATGATTGATGATGAAGACCTATGGTGGTCTCTTGGCTTGCACGCGTACTGAATTGCCTGAAAGAAAATAAGAAAATAACAAATGCTGGAGGCAGGGGTCGAACCCCTGACCTCCAGCCTTCCAATGCCCTAAGCGCTTATATGGCAACCACTGTGTCACTTTGTTTTTGTTGTACAATAATGAAACAATAATAATAATATGTAAAACAAAGAAATATTAGAAGATAATAAAAAAATGCGCGCAGAAATTCAAATAGGCCAATGGAATGCTGCCACCGGTCATCGTCTTCCTCCCTCCGTGGCTAAAAGCTTGAGAACCTATACCCACGGACAAACGTCCGTTGCTACAGACATGTGCGTTCTCAAAATCTCCCATGGGCCATGTAAATAACATCTAACACCATGGTTGGACTCGTTTCGTCCTCCTGATCACAATGGTACCACTTACGAAGGCTGGTTTTTCTTGTAAATAAAATCCCTAATTCGGAGCTTCGAAACCTAGCTACGGTAAAATCGTGTATAGGCCATAAAAATGAAATTAAATGATGCATAAAGTTTGCATATGTTCCATAGATCAAGAATGTACAATTAATTCATCATAACAATGCCTATATCATGAGATTCGAATTCAAGAACAGGGCTATGTCGTGAGCGACTTACAGAGCTTTTTGGGGCTTGAAAATGCTTGGTTTCAATGGCTTTAGCTTGCTGAGAGTCCCAAGAGTCGATTGAGATAGGCAAAGAGTCTTGAGGATGCCTCTAAGTGCAAATCCGATCTCACACTTTTCTTGCTTTTTTTTTAGTTTTGGTTCTTGCTCATACGCCTGTCTCTCTAACTTGTTTTTAGGTCTGGCCTCGTTCTATATGTACCAAGGAATAGATTAGGGTTCAAAAACTGATCCAAATCTTGCTCCTTCAATGATTTTTTATTTGATTTGATTCACTTTCAATATCATTCTAAAAATAGCTTTTTTCAATCTTTTTGTCCACTCTAATTCCTTGCACGAGTTTGAATGTTTGCTAGCGGTATAATAAAGCCTGAAACAAGCACAAAATCTTTGGTTTTCAATATTTTTGATTTTATATGATTTGTTTTGATTTAAATTGAATTAATTCAAATCAAAATCAAAATAAATAATAAAAATAAGATATGGACAAGTGGAAAAGGCTAGAGCTCGTGGGCTATGTTGCTAACTCAAAACAAGTGAAAAATATTGGGGCCATTTGGCAAAATTTAAATTTTTAGGGATAGTTGACTTTTGGCAATTTTGCAAAAAAGATCAACTTCACCAATGCATAACTTCCTCAATTTTGAATCTTTGGAGGTGTTCTTGGACTTTTTAGAAAGATTGAGATGTCCTTTAAACAACCCTTTTTTCTCATCTCAATTTGATATTACATTCTCATGTATGAAGCTTTGAAAAAAAAGGTGTTTTTGTTGACTTTTCAAAATGACCTCTAATGTCCAAATTCATAACTTCTTGTGAGTGCATATTTTGAACTTTGGATCTGAAGATGGATTGTAGGGAATTGCATCCTATTCAAAATTAGCTTTGGATGGGTCATTTCTCATAAAGTATGAGAAAGTTATGCTTGGTCAAAGTTGAGTTGACTTTTCTTGCAAAACCCTAATTTAGCAACTTTTGAGTCTTGATGAATTATGAGCAATCCTTGTTGAATCATGATCAAACCTTGATAAAATTATAAAATATACTTCAAAATGAGGATGTTGACCAAAAATCTTGAAGTTTGACTGTATGTGGGCCACATTTGACTTTTTCCCTAGCATAGTCGATTTTCAGGCCTTTGAGCAATTGACTGAGCAAAATTCCTCTGTAGGGCTTGAAACTTGACATGGATGATCTTGAGAACATATTAGGACATTGGTGAGCATTTGGGGTCACTTGGACTCAAGTATCTTGATGCAACATGAAACCCTAATTCGGGGTAGACTGCCTTAGGAGAGAGCTTGTCTGGCCAACCCTTGGACTACCTTGAGCAACTTGAAGATCTTTCTTGAAATATTTTGAGAAATATGGGAGGGAAAATTTTGGGGTACAACATTTTGGAACTCACTAGGCTACTTCATGAGGAACAGACTTTGAATGCCTACATTGCACCAAAGAGGATGCGTACTACCTTTTTATCTTAGAGTTTTTGTATTATTTTGCCCAAGAAGGCATTGATGTACTCAAGCTTTAAAATCCTTGAAAACATTTGCATATGCATTTATCATTCATCATAACATAAGCAGGTTTCTTACAACAAGTCTCCTCATCACTCTACTGTTTATTTCAGTAAGATGGATCTCGAGCAAACGGTGAAGGACCTCCAAGCTCAGAATGCACAGTTTCAACAGTTGTTCTTGACCCTAGCCAAAGGATAAGAAGAGTTAAAGACTTTACTGGTTGAGGAGAAGAAAAAGAAGACATAGAAGATAGCCGGAGTTCTAAACATGGGAAGAAGGTTCCAAGGACAGACAAGAAGAGCCCTGGACTTTGCAACAACATCCGGTGAGAAAAACAACCAAGATGGGAAGGGAAAGGAAACAGTTGTCCAGTCAAAAATAGAAGAGGAAGAGGAAGAAGAAGACTATTATGAAGAACAATACTCTCCAGCTGATGACAAGTATAAACATATCGAAGAGCAATTGAGCGCAATGGAAATCCAAAAAGTGCATGGATTGGACTTTGAGGAATTGGGTCTAGTATCGGGGATTGTCATTCCTCCAAAATTCAAAGAACCTGTGTTCGCCAAATATGACGGAGGTTCATGCCCTAAAATGCATCTCCGGTCCTATGTGAGGAAAATCCAGCCCCATACCGCTGACAAAGACTTTTGGGTACACTTCTTCCAAGACAGTCTGTTTGAAACTCAACTTGATTGGTTTTATCAGTTAGAAAGAGCCAATGTTTATAACTGGGAAGATCTTGCTGCAGCCTTTTACAAACAATACCAATACAATGTTTGCGCCTACCCGTACTCAACTCCAGAGTATGGCCATGATTTCCAATGAATGTTTCAAAGACTATGCGCAAAAATGGAGAGACTTGGCTGGAAGAGTTCAACCTCCTCTATCAGAAAGAGAATTAGTAGACATGTTTTTAGGCACCTTGTCTGGTCCCTTCTTCAATCACCTAATTGGGAGTTCATCGGCAAGTTTTACTGAACTGATATTGACCGAAGAGATGATAAAAGTCGGGATAAAAAGTGGAAAGATTCAAAAAGATACATCCTTTACTGCTATAAGGAAGCCATTTATCAGAAAGAAAGAAGTGGTTGCTGTTTATCCTCAGAGAAATCAAGACAGGGTCGAACGCCGTCCAATGGTGGGGGATGCGCCTGATCAGCAAAGAAACAACCAACCAAGGATGGAAAGACCAGTCAAACAATTCACCAGATTTAACATGACCCTATCTCAAGTATTTCCACATCTATTAAGATCTAACCTAGTGACCTTGAAAGAAGCTCTAAAGAACCCTAACACAACATCTCCTCACTACCATCCTAATGCCCGCTGCGCATACCACTCTGAGAGTCCCGACCATGACACTAACAATTGTTGGGCTCTAAACAAAGTACAAGACCTCATTGAAGCCATAGAGATTGAATTCGATGCGCCCGAAAAGCCAAATATTATTTCTTCCCCTATGCCCAAACACGTCCATAATACCAACGCTATTGAGAAAGATATGTTTGTTACTTCAGTTGATGAACTTGTGACCCCACTCCTGATTATCAAAAAGAATTTGTTGATCGTCGGTGTATTCCCAGGCTGCGATAAAGGCTGTCATTTCTGTTTGTCCTCACCAACCAACTGTCCTTTGTTGAAAGCAGGCATTCAGTGCCTAATAGTGTAGCGGTAGAAATGTTCAAGACTAAGCCATTGGATTGACTAGACTTTATACAAATCAAAATAAAAATCGCCACCGCGCCTTATTGTTTCCAAAGGAATGGGAAAAGAGTGAATAACCAAAAAAAGGGGGGAAAGATTCAAGGTAAGGAGGTTGGTTATGCAAAGGGAAGTTATTAGCACCCTAAACATCTACGGTACTCCGCAGGAACCTCTTTGTAAAATATGTATATTTTGGCTATAAAAAATGTGTTATATGTAAAATGGATGGTGGAGGTGAGAAAAGAAATATATTTTTTTTATGATTTTTGCACCCGTCGCGGTTGCGAACCTTTAGTGCCTACGTACCACCTTTCGTGCAATAGG
Source organism: Vicia faba (assembly GCA_948472305.1). Lineage (NCBI taxonomy): Eukaryota > Viridiplantae > Streptophyta > Magnoliopsida > Fabales > Fabaceae > Vicia > Vicia faba. The sequence goes on along the minus strand of OX451739.1, from coordinate 1,497,583,807 downwards.
GGATCAGGGTACACGTAGTTCCTCTTTTAAAAGTTTAAAACACAAGTGTGTTGGTTGATTTTAAGAGATAAGACATCATCGTCATTGTCCGTGTGGAAAACATACTTACTACCCACAATCATGAGAAAGGAGAATTTGCATCATCTCAAAGTGGAGGATATGGCTTGGATTTTAAAATCAACAATGCCTCACTCAACACCCAAGTGGAAAATATCTCACTTTACTACATATTGTAGAAGTATAGTTGTTTGCCTCACTACAAGGATTGACAAGAGTCTAACCTTTTGAGAAAAGATTAAAGATAAAAAAAAGCCAAAGTGGCAAAATGGTTTGAAATGATATTATTTGAATTTTAGTCTTCTCACAAATATGTCAAGGTATTATTAAGTTGATTGAAGTTTATTTATGAAAATATTTTGAAAATGGATGGACATAAGTCCAAGTTTGTTATGAAAATGGTTTAAGTTTCAAAACAAGAAGAATTTTCAAAAGGAGGGAGGAGATTTTTGAAATTAAAGAAGATGGGAGGAGGAGAAGAGACTATCCTAAAGCATAAGGTAAAAGCTAAGGATAAGAACCATCTAACCAACTAGAAGCCAAAACTTGACATTATGAGCCAAGATAGAATTTCCATTCTTTGGATTGAAACCAAGCAAGCAAAGATACTAGACCTCTTCAAGTGTATTAAGTCTTCACAAAAATTAGGCAGAGTAACAGTTGTATACGGATGAATTCCAGATTACAAACAGAGAATGTAATCACAAAAACCTGCACACAAAAACAAACAAGAAACCCAATGTCTTGAGGTAAACCACAAGAGCTCCAGACAAAATAATCAGATAAGATCACAAGGTCTCCAAGATAGGCCAAGGTTTCTAATCCTAAGTCCAAGAAAAAGTCCCATGCTCCATAATGCCAAGGATAGTAACCAAATAGTACAAGTACCATTAAGAGTTTTTTAGGGTTTATGTTGATTATTAAGTATCTTAGGAAAAGAAAAGAAAAGCTCAAGTGAGCAAAGTAAAAAAATGACAAGGAAATAAATGCTCAAATGAGCAAAGATGAAAATGACATGAAATGAGAAAATGCTAAAAAATAAATAATACATAAAGCATAAAAGAGTAAAGGCATAAAATAAACAAGTCAATAATTAGTGGTTAGTTGGATGACCATCTTAAAACTTTCATTTGGAACTCATTAGAGGATTGGTAGAACCAAAGCCTCCACACAACAAGTTGCATTTGATTTTTGTCAAGTATATCATCCATTTGGAATTCTCATAAGTACCATTTAATGATCAACGATGTTTAAGTGATCCGCGTTGACCAAAGGTGTTGTAGATCCATTAGAGGATTGGTAGAACCAAAGCCTCCACACAATGAATCTCAAGGTTATTGGATCAAAGAGATCAAATTAACATACTTGGGCTTGCAATCATAAGTTTGGGCCACGAATGACCATTTATTCGAATCGGGACAAAATTTAGCACTATGCTAAGCAATCGTAAGTGGACTTATATAGAAGTCACACCTATTTTGAGGCCGGTCAATAGCAATCTATGCACCATTTGTTTTGAGACATGATATAGAGATCATGATCCATCAACATTTAGTGCAATGAGAAGGGGATGAGATGAAGAGGAATTAGGATAAAAAGAGAAACCACATTTGAATTAATATTTAATCAAACTATTATTAAAATCATTCATCCATTTTTTGTGGAGTTGAACTCAACACCATGGATCCAATGATGTTAATAAAGCCATGATAAAAAAATCAACCCAAGACAACCAGAAAATAATCACAAAATAATAATATAATTAATATACACATTAAAAGGTTAAAAAAAGTTTAAAAAATGTAAAATAATTACGAAAATATCAACTATATTCAAATTAATCAAGAAAAGAAAAATAAGACCATAGAAAAATCAGAAGAGAGGGCAAGTAATTTTATAAAAAATTTGGGAATTTTTAAAAGTCAGAAACTATTTTTTAAAATAAAATAAATGGGTAAAATAAACAAAAATAGTAAAAAAATAGTAAAGTCAGAAGAAAAAAATAAGGTCACCAATATTTGTCACAATACCATTGGATCAATCCATAATTTTTTCAAAAAACACAAAATTAAATTGTGAAAAAATAAAAATCAGGAAGAGAATAATCAAAAATATTTTTCATAATTTTTTTAGATTTTTTGGACTAAAAATGAATTTTCTATGATTTTTTGAAATTTAAAACAATTAAAATATAAAAATCAGAAAAAGAAAATAAAAGTAAAAGATGTGGACCATTGGATGAGAGTCAAAAAGCGTTAGTAATCAAATCCAAGGGATCTGGCGTGTTTTGCATATCATGGTCTTTAATGAATAATGTACATGATCAATAATAAAATAAGAATTTGAAAATAACAAATGGCACGCCTTCATTGGTTAGAAGATGACACATTGGTCATCTTCAACCTCCAGCCATCACGAATTGCAGGTCTCTCAAACTGTAAAATCAGAAGCTCAGACCTATGCCATTCGCTTCGTCTCTTCAAGACGAAGAAAACTACACCCTCGCGCCAAATTTATATAAATTGTAGCTCAAGCTATTTAGAAAGAAAGTTTTGAAAAGGGATTTGAAAATTCATGGTCAAAACGTGCTTCCAGTGAAATGTAAGTGTTGCGACTAGAACCAGGGCAATGAGAGCAACACAATGATATCATAGTTTTGAAGAATTGATGAAGGAATCTTCCTATGGAAGTTGAGTTGTAGAGCTCTGAAACTGGACTTCTATGGAGCAATATAGGGCACAATTCTTGAATGTAGTTATATGGTTAGCTTCAGGGAAGATCAAGTAAGGTGAATTGATGGAAAAAATGGGTTGAAAAAGGCTTGAGAATAGAATTCGAAGTAGCTGAATTCTGGATTGTAAAGCAAGTTTGGCAGGGTGATTCTGACTATCTAAGCTTGGGAAATTGAATGGGGGATGACCCTCTATTCATATTGAATAAAATGGGATCAAAAGGAATAGAAAATGATGCGTTTTGGAGGGAATTCGTGTGGGTTTGCATCATGAAGAAAGTGTGACTCAAACTTGATTAAAACTAAGCCAAATCATGTGTTTCATGATGCTAATCACTTCTGGAAAGTTGCTAAACATGATTAGAAACAAAAACGCGTGGAAATCTTGTGATTAGAAGCCAAAACAAAGATTTCAAAATTCTGACTTTGTGCAGTATTCAGTTTCAAACTACCAAATTCAAATCCATGACATTTTCACCTCAAGGGGTATTAGGGCATAATTCTTGATGCTTTAGAAAGATGAGGTTACAAGCTTTGCAATGGAAAAAGAATGGAATCAAATGGATGCTTGAGCTGAATGTTACATGGAGTCAAAGTTGAAGAAAAAGAGTTGACTTTCTATACTTAGAAATATTTCAAATTCTTCTTTAAAAATGACCTATAATCTTTTGCATCCAAACATGGCCTTCCACTTAGAATTTCCTCTTGACCATAGAAGATGGAATGAAGTAGATCCCTTGAATGACCTTTTGAAATTTGAACCACTTAAAATCTCCAAAAAATGATCAAGTTATGACTTGTTGAAGTTGGCCAAAAATCATGAAATGACCTATAATCTTTTGCATTCTTAAGGCAACTTCCATCCATTTTCTCACTTTACACATAAAAGAAGGCATGAAGCAAACATCCTTAGGATCATCATGAAAAAGGATGGGCTCAAGGTGATAAAAATTGACCAAGTTATGACCATTTGAAGTCACACATGGAAAATTGGAGATTCATCTGGGTGACTTGTAATCTTTCTTCTTCACCAAGTTCCTTCCACATGAAAAATGCTTGGAACTTTTGAAGTGATTTGTTGGTAACTCTTTGAAGAGAAGGATGTTTTTGGAATAACTCAAAAATACCAAAAGATGAGCAAGATATGCTCCTTTGAAGTCCAAAACCCTAGCCTCTAGATCAAGAGAATGCTTTGAGGAACTTTGCCAAGTTTGAACAAACTTTTTATGCCAATATTCTTCCTTTGTGGATAGAAATTGTTGAGGATGATGATGAGGACTCGTGGCCACCAAAACCACTTCCATACCAATTCTTCCAAAATAACTTCAATGGTGAGGCGTGAATTTCTCAAGCTATGTTGACTAGGGCATGAAAATAAACTCATGAACCCATGATGCAACTTGCTAAACCTCATTGCCTTTACCTACATTATTAACAAGTTAGACAAACCAATATTACATTTTGTTAATTAGAGATAAAATCAAAGCAAAATATCCATGATCACAAAAGAAAACAAGTTAAGGTGCTTGGTAACTCCTCAAAGAGCAAAGCTAAAGATAGGGAGAAGAACCAAAACCCTAATGTGATGTTGTTGTAATTGAAATAATATGGTATGATAAAGGAATCTTAGGGGAAAAAATTGGGGTACAACAAATAGATAACAAGGAAATCTTGTTTGAAAAGACTTTTGTTCCTCTTAATGATGTGTATATCATTATCATTTTTGCCAATTCTTCCAGGGTCTCCACCAAAAGACCCGTTAGAATTACATCAGTTCCAAAAGAAGCTCCTTTGATAATTACAATGCCTGGACCAGTCCCGTATTCGTCAGACAAAACCGTACCATGGAATTATGGAGGGGATGTCTACTACCACGGTATCAAACAAGGCCGCCAAGCTGCTGAAGATTCAAGTTCTGAAAAAAATTGACTCTGATATCAGTAATATTGCAGTGACTAGCAAGATTACCCGAAGCGGAAGGATATTCTCTCCAAAAAATTCTCCCCCAAAAGCAGTTTTTGGACTCGTAATCATTCATGTTGTTGTTGCTCCTACGAAGGCTATTTCCAGTCCCACAATCATCTCTATCGATACTCCAACTGACAAAGCTGTTGCAATCCCTGCTAATACTCCTACTGACGTTCCTGCTGCCGAGTTAACCGAGAATCGAGGTAAAAGTATTCTGATTGAGCCTGTCTGGAAGAAGGCACAATCATTGACAATCCCTGACACCCCCCAGAAAGAGATGGAGGAAATTATAAAGATCATAAAAAGAAGCGACTACGATGTAGTTGAACAACTGGGGCAAAATCCATCCAAAATTTCCATGATGGCTTTACTACTATGCTCTGAGGCGCATGCAAAGGCCTTGGTAAAATTCCTGAAAACTGCCCATGTACCCCAAGAAACTTATGCCGATCAGTTCCAAGACTGCATAGCCAACTTGACCGCAGATAATGGTATAGGTTTTTCGGATGCTGATTTAATGCCAAGAGGAAGGAAGCATAATGAGGTCTTGCATGTCTCAGTGGAATGCAGGGGCACAACCTTGGCTCACATTTTGGTGGACATTGCCTCATCTCTGAATGTATTGCCTAAAAAGGCTCTTGATAGGCTTGACTGTGAGAGATTGACATTGAAGCCAAGTAACATAGTAGTGAGGGCCTTTAACGTCTCAAAAAGAATGGTGCATGGGGAAGTGGATATCCCCATAAAGGTTGGAACCCAAACATTTGATTTAACTTTTTATGTAATGGATATTCGCCCTTCATATTCCTGCTTGCTAGGCCGACCATGGATTCACAATGTTGGCGTTGTTACTTCTACATTACACCAAATGCTGAACTATCCAATTCAAGTGAAGATTATCACGGTTCATAGAGAAGAAGAGTATATGATCAGCCATCTCAATTCCTTCAGATACATGGAATTAGATGGTGAATTTATTGAAACCCCATTCCAACACTTTGAAGAAGTCCCGAAAGATGTAGCAGTAACCAAGGTTGTTCCCAAGATCACAAGGCCTCCACTCAGGATGTCATCTTTGAAGGATGCAAAGGAAGTGGTAGAAGAAGGTGGGTGCACTATCTGGGGGCAACTCCCAGATATCCCATACAAGTTTGACAAATTTGGCATGGGTTTTACTTCAAATGCTCAGAAGGTTGTACGTTGCGCTCGTGCTGGAGGACCACCCCTGAAGATCAGCAATTGTGGAGTCAACGCGCTAGAGGATGGTGAAGATGTTTGCAATCTAGAAGATTGGATCTTCCCAACTGTCAGTAGAGGGCTCAGCAATTGGGAGGCTAGAGATTTCGTCTCGATCACTTTTATTCCATAATAATTTGTCTTTACATTTTGTTGGATCTGTAATATTAAAACAATTCAAACTCTTAAAACCTTGTGTCTTACCCGAGGCACAATGGTCCATTTGTAAGGGTTATTATCTCATTTACATATGACATCAATGAATCATGGACATTTTGCATACAAACTTTACGCTCATTGTTTTTATTTTTACATTTTTTATTTAAAAGATAGTTATACCCTTACACACACTCACACTCACAATGTAGGTCTACATCCATTCAGGATCCCATGGATAACGGTTTTTCTATGGCTTTTTGTGACTCTTAAAATCCAATCTACCAAGTCGAAGACGAAGGTGAGGAAGATTGTGAAGTACCAGGGGAACTTGTTAGATTACAACTACAAGAAGAGAGAACCATTCAGCCCCACGAGGAACCCGTGGATACAATCAACCTAGGTACCGAAGAAGACAAAAGATAGGTCAAGGTGGGTGCCAATCTGGAACCTATTGTCAAGGAGAGGTTGATTCAGTTTCTACACGAGTATGTTGAGGTCTTTGCCTGGTCGTATGAAGACATACCAGGACTTGATGTAGATATTGTGGTACATCGTCTACCTACAAAAGAGGATTGCCCACCAGTAAAACAAAAGGTCCGTCGAATGCGACCAGACATGTCAGAGAAGATTAAAGTAGAAGTCATGAAACAATTCAATGATGGATTCTTGGTCGTCACCTCCTATCCGCAATGGGTTTCCAATGTTGTTCCTGTGCCCAAAAAGGACGGCAAGGTACGAATGTGCGTGGACTACATGGATTTGAATAGGTCAAGACCTAACGATGATTTCCCACTTCCCCACATTGATATTCTAGTTGACAATACGGCACATCACAAAGTGTTTTCCTTCATGGACGGTTTCTCAGGCTACAACCAAATCAAAATGGCACCTGAAGACATGGAGAAGACAACCTTTGTCACACAATAGGGCACATTCTGCTACAAGGTTATGCCATTCGGACTGAAGAATGCTAGGGAAACCTATCAGCGTGCCATGGTGGCTCTATTTCACGACATGATACATCACGAAATAGAGGTCTATGTGGACCACATGATAGCTAGATCTCAAACAGAAGAAGAGCATCTATACCATCTACAAAAACTCTGTGAGAGACTAAATATGTACAAGTTGAGTTTGAACCCAAATAAATGCACATTTGGGGTAAGGTCTGGAAAGCTCCTAGGCTTTGTCGTCAGCAATAAGGGTATTGAAGTAGATCCTACTAAGGTGAAAGCGTTACAAGAGATGTCTGCTCCTTGTACTGAGAAGGAAGTCATAGGGTTCTTGGGACGTTTGAACTACATTTCCAAATTCATTTCTCACCTGACTGCTACTTGTGAACCAATCTTCAAACTACTGAAGAAAGATCAAGTAGTCAAATGGAATGATGAATGCCAAAATGCTTTCGAAAAGATTAAAGAGTACCTACAAGAGCCTCATGTGTTGATGCCACCAGTCGAGGGAAGACCATTGATCATGTATCTGACTGTTTTAGAAAATTCAATGGGGTGTGTACTGGGGAAGCATGACGAGTCTGGCCGAAAAGAGCACGTCATTTATTACCTGAGCAAAAAGTTTACTGAATGCGAAACAAGATATTCACTGCTCGAGAAAACTTGTTGCGCTCTGGCATGGGCTGCTCGTCGGCTAAGACAGTATATGTTGACCCATACTACCTTGCTGATATCTAAAATGGATCCAATAAAATACATCTTCGAGAAACCTGCACTCTCTGGGAGAATAGCGAGATGGCAGATGATCCTGACAGAATATGACATACAATATACTACCCAGAAAGCTATAAAGGGCAGTGTACTAGATTATCACCTTGCTCACCAAGTTGTAGAAGACTACCAGTCCATGAAGACATAATTTCTATATGAAGACATCATGATGGTAAATAATTGTGAAGAACTCATGCCATATGACAGACCTGAACAAGGATCCCGATGGACCCTGGTTTTTGATGTGGCATCTAACACGCTTGGCAATGGTATTAGTGTTGTACTCATATCTCCTGAAGGATGTCATACTCCTTTTACGGCAAGACTCTTCTTCAATTGTACTAATAACATGGCATAATACGAAGCGTGGATCTTTGGTCTCAAAGCTTCCATAGATTTGGGACACCAAAGGGGAATGAGACACCAAACACCCTAACCTTATCCTTACAAAGAACATGTTTTGACATTTCTCCCACATTTTGAGAAGATTACCTTCGAGAATTTCCCACGAGAATAAAATCATCTAGCAGACGCACTAGCCACAATGTCATCTATGTTTAAACTTAAATGGGATAATGAGGAAATAGTGGATCGGCCTTGGTTTCACGAAGTCAAGAGGTATCTCGAGGCTCAAGAATACCCAGAAGGAGCTTCAATCAACGATAATAAGTTCTTAAGGAGATTCTCTGCTAAATTCTTCCTTAGTAATGGCATTCTTTACAAACGCAACCATGACTCCGTATTACTTCGGTGCGTAGACAAGGTTGAAGCTGAAAGGATCGTGGCTGAATTACATGAAGGCACTTTTGGCACCCATTCCAGTGGGCATATGATGGCAAAGAAAATCCTATGGGTAGGCTATTACTGGTCTACCATGGAAGCAGATTTCTATAAACACTCTCGAACTTGCCATAAGTGTCAGATCTATGCTGACAAGGTGCACGTGCCTCCGGTTCCTCTGAATGTCTTGACAGCTCCTTGGCCCTTTTCTATGTGGGGAATAGATATGATTGGGGAAATCAAGCCGACAGCCTCTAATGGACACCGTTTCATCTTACTGGCCATTGATTATTTTACAAAGTGGGTGGAGACAGCTTCCTTCGCTTCCGTTACCAAGAATGTTGTCGCTCGGTTCATCAAGCAGAATCTCATTTGCCTATACGGTATCCCGGAAAGGATCATTACTGATAATGGTACAAACCTGAATAATACTATGATCACCGCCTTGTGTGAGCAATTCAAGATTCAGTATCACAATTCTTCCCCTTACCGGCCAAAGATGAATGGTGTTGTCGAAGCCGCGAATAAGAACATTACAAAGATCATACAGAAAATGACAGTCACATACAAAGACTGGCATGAGATGCTACCATTCTCTCTCCACGGGTATCGTACCATAGCTCACATATCAACCGGGGAAACACCTTATTCTCTAGTATATGGCATGGAGGCCGTTTTGCCTATTATGGTCCAGATCCCCTCTCTAAGAATTATGAAGAATGCAGGGTTGAGTGAAGAAGATTGGATCCAAACTCAACTTGATCAATTGAACTTAATTGATGAGAAAAGGCTTACTGCTGTTTGCCATGGTCAAATGTATTAAAAACGGATGATCAAGGCTTTCAACAAGAAGGTCATGCGCCAATTGTATCAAGTTGGAGATCTGGTGATCAAACGTATCATACTACCGTAAGGTGATCTCCGGGGCAAATGGACTACTACATACGAAGGACCATTTGTAATCAAAAACATATTCTCTGGTGGCGTAATGATCTTGACCACCATGGATGGCGACAACCTGCCACACCCTGCGAACGCAGACATACTCAAAAGATACTACGCATAAGATACTCGCTAGGTTGACACACCTAGGAAAAACAAGGGCATCCCGGCGAACCAAGAAAAAGGGTTCGGGCAAAAATTAGGGATAAAAACAAAAAAAATCTGTACACCCAGCAAGTTGAAAACCTGAAAGGGCGACTTGGGCAAAAAAGGGTTTCCCGTTGGACTGAAAACCCGAAAGGGAGGTCCAAGCAAAAGTTAGGGAATTAAAGCGTATGAATATGTCCTGTTGGATCACCTTACAAACAACTTGAAAACTCAATATTTCTGACCAATTCAATCATCTTCGGACAAGGCAACGAATGGACAAGATGCTCAGAGATACAAAGGCTATAGCAGATCGGGAACCCCATGGGATTATTGCACATAGCTATCTTTTCTTTGTATTAAAATTTTCATTTTTTACGAAGGCATTCTCTTACTAGAATGTTTGTCTCATTGTACAAAAATACTTACTCAAAGTCAATACAAAGATATCCCTTTGAAACTGCAAAAACTATATGTTTTTTTTCTTTTCGCTGGTGTTTTATTTACAAAAACGTCCAATGATTCATTGATGAACATATGCATTTAAACATAATTATTGTTTACAAATAAACAAAATAAAATACAATCGTTGATGGCTTTAAGGGATAGGGAAATCTATCTAAATTTATCTCCATAAAGTTCCCCATAGTGACCAGTTTAATCCCCAGCGGAATAGAGCTTCCAGTTATCAATCCCCAGTAGAAGTCGTCAAATTTCTCTGAATTCCCCAAATAGGATTTCTCAAGCAGTACACGGCATTTCTCTTACAATAGATTTTATTTCTCCAAGCATAAATTCATCAACACTTAGACTTCACAATATGAAGACTTATAATCCATATTCCTCCGCAGCAGTCAGGGATTTATTTTCCCCAATCCAACAGCAGTGCAGCAGATTAGCTCACATTCGCATACATCACATACATTTATCATAAACATTGATAACAAGAATGAATTATACTATGCATTTCATACAACATAAAAATTGCATGTTAGCTAACATTTTATCTTTTTTCAGGATAAGATTATTCAAACAGCTACCATTAACAATGTTCAAAGATTTCAGATACAATTCAGATACGCTCCAGACACGGATGCCATTTTGATACTCATTCATATTCAACTTTCAAGATACAGTCCAGATATGCTCCAGACACGGATGCCATTCTGATACTCATTGAGATTCAATTCTCAGATATAGTTCAGATACGCTCCAAATACGGATGTCATTCTGATAATCAGCTTCCAGATACAGTTCAGATACGCTCCAAACACGGATTCCGTTCTGATACTCATTCAGATTCAAATCTCGAGATACAGTTCAAATATGCTCCAAACTCATATGCCATTCTGATACTCATTCAAAATCAGCTTCTAGATACAGTTCAGATACGCTCCAGACACGGACGCCATCCTGACACTCATTCTTTCAGCTTATAAATTACAATTCAACAATCACTCTTGGATGGAATCTACAAGCTCATCTCCAACAACTTTCTATAACTCCTCCAAATGGCATCTTTAAGCCCATTCCCTCTATAATCACACCGCCGAGTGCAAAATTCTGGGCACTCTAGTGTCCAATCATCTTCCACCTTCGAGTCACGAATGGCAAAACATGCCAATCTAACTCTTCAGTCTTAAGAAGATTGAACAGGGAAAGCTGTTGTACCCCAAATTTTTCCCTCTCATTTATCAAGAATTTGCTCACAAGATCTCCCTTGGCCCAAGACCGCACTAGGGTTTGATCAGCTCAAGACACATCTTTAGGCATTGATGACCAAAATTAGGGTTTGAGTTTGCACAAGGATATTTGAGCTTCCAATTCCCCATATGATTTTCATGGATCATTATGGTCCCCCAAGATTACTCATGTCAAGTTTTAAGCCTTGGATCACATTTTTGCTCAATCAATTGAGCAGTTGACCTAAAAATCAGTTATATTGGGGAAAAAGTCAACTATGGAAAATTTATAGTCAAACTTCTTAAATTTTTGATCCATATCAACATTATAAACGTATATGTATTATTTGATCAAGTTTGGACCACAACTCCTCAAGAAATTTGATCAAATCTCCAAAAGGGCAAAATGGTCAAAATTAGGGTTTTGACTGAGAAGGGGCAATTTCTGATTTTTGATCTAGCAAATGGTCAATTGATTTAAGGCATGATCTCAAGAGTCCAATTGCATCATTTTGACCTAATGACATGGTTCAAAACATTGCAAGTCAATTGGATTGACAAATGAATTTTGTAGTCAACTGATCAAAAGTCAACTGTATACTGAAAAGTCAAACTTTGACTTTTTGGTAAAACTCAATTGCCAAAGATCATAATTCATAAAAACATGTAAAAATATGAAACTTATTCATCAAGAAATCCAAAAGTCAAGATTTTTCTAAGTGTTGGAAATTTCATGTTTTTTCATAACTTTGAGCCAAATTTTCACCATGACGCAAGATGATTCAAGAAAAACTTCCAACATGAAAGTTGTAGATCTCCATGAAATATACAACTTTTCTTTACATAACTCCTTGTAGCGGTAGAAATGTTCAAGACTAAGCCATTGGATTGACTAGACTTTATACAAATCAAAATAAAAATCGCCACCGCGCTTTATTGTTTCCAAAGGAATGGGAAAAGAGCGAATAACCCAAAAAAGGGGAAAAGATTCAAGGTAAGGGGGTTGGTTATTCAAAGGGAAGGTATTAGCACCCTAAACATCTACGGTACTCCGCAGGAACCTCTTTGAAAAAATCTGTATATTTGGCTATAAAAATGTGTTATATAAAAAATGGATGGTGGAGGTGAGAAAAGAAATATTTTTTTTAATGATTTTTGCACCCTCCGCGGTTGCGAACCTTTAGTTCCTACGTACCACCTTTTGTGCAATAGGGGATCAGGGTACACGTAGTTCCTCTTTTAAAAATTTGAAACACAAGAGTGTTAGTTAATTTTATGAGATAAGACATTATCGTCATTGTCCGTGTGGAAAACGTACTTACCACCCACAATCATGAGAAAAGAGAATTTGCATCATCTCAAAGTGGAGGATATGGCTTGGATTTTAAAATCAACAATGCCTCACTCAACACCCAAGTGGAAAATATCCCTCTTTACTACATATTGTAGAAGTATAGTTGTTTGCATCACTACAAGGATTGACAAGAGTCTAATCTTTTAAGAAAAGGTTTAAAGATAAAAGCCAAAGTGGAAAAATGGTTTGAAATGAGATTGATTGACTTTTAGTCTTCTCACAAAAAAGTCAAGGTATTATTAAATTTATTGAAGTTTATTTATGAAAACGTTTTGAAAATGCATGGACCTAAGTCCAAGTTTATTAAGAAAATGTTTCAAGTTTCAAAACAAGAGGGGTTCTTTTTTTAAAAGGAGGGAGAAGATTTTTGAAATTAAAGAAGATGGGAGGAGATGAAGAGGTTATCCTAAAGCATAAGGTAAAAGCTAGGGATAAGAACCATCTAACCAACAAGAAGCCAATACTTGACATTATGAGTCAATATAGAATTCCCATTCTTCGGATTGAAACCAAGCAAGCAAAGATACTAGACCTCTTGAGAAAACCAAACATCAAGTGTTTTAAGTCTTCGCAAAAATTGGGCAGAGTAACGGCTGTATACGGGTGAATTCCAAATTACAAACAAAGTATGTAATCACAATAACCTGCACGCAAAACAAACAAACAACCCAATGTCTTGAGGTAAACCTCAAGAACTCCAGACAAAATATTAAATAAAGTCACAAAGTCTCCAAGATAGGCCAAGGTCTCTAATCCTAAGTCCAAGAAGTCCAATACTCCATAATGCCAAGGATAGTAACCAAATAGTCCAAGTATCATTAAATACTTTTATGGTTCATGTTTATTATTAGGTGTCTTTAAAAGGAAAAGAAAAGCTCAAGTGAGCAAAATAAAAATGACATAAGAATAAATGCTCAAGTGAGCAAAAATAGAAAATGGCATGAAATGTAAATGCTTAAATTAAATGATACATACAGCATAAAAAATAAAGGCATAAAGTAAAGTAAATTGTTAGAAATTAGTGGTTAGTTGGATAACCATCTTGAAACTTGCATTTGGAACTCATTAGAGGATTTGTAGAACCAAAGCCTCCACACAACAAGTTACATTTGCTTTTTGTCAAGTATATCATCCATTTTGGAATCCTCAAAAGTAACAATTAATGATCAATGATGTTTAAGTGATCTACGTTGACCAAAGGTGTTGTAGATCCATTAGAGGATTGGTAGAACCAAAGCCTCCACACAATGAATCTCAAGGTTATTGGATCAAAGAGATCAAATTAACATACTTGGGCTTGCAATCATAAGTTTGGGCCACGAGTGATCATTTATTCGAATCGGGACAAAAATTTAGCGCTATGTTAAGCAATCGTAAGTGGACTTATGTAGAAGTCGCACCTATTTTGAGGTCGGTCAATAGCAATCTATGTACTTCATGTTTGGATAAATGATATTGAGATCATCATCCCTTAACATGTAGCACAATAAAAAAAGAAAGGGATAAGATGAAGAGGGAGGGGAATGATAAGCTAATTTGGATCACCATTTCAAAATTCTTTCATCTTTAAATTCAACCACTCCTATAGATGGATTAAAGCACTAAACATATCATTAATCCAAAGCACCAAAAATGGATTAAATAATTCACTCTCAGGTAGATTTGAATTGATGAACATTTATCCAACTTCATCTACATCACTAAGTCCATTGAATTTAAAGACAAATTGGACATTTAAAATTGTAATCCAAATTATCCATCAAAGAGAGTGAGCAGAAAAATATTTGAGTCAAAACAACCCCAAAATAAGGCAGAAAAAGTATTTTTGGCACTGTTACAATCAATTGTGCTTAGACAGCAACCTATTGCATCAGTGCAGTTTTTTTATCAAATCAATTTTCTGTGACAATCAATTGCAATGTTACAACAATTGATTGCAACCTGTTAAAAATCAGTATAAAACAGCATTTTAAAGATCAAATTCTTGTTCCAACTTTTCATCAAACACCTTATGATCATGGATCCAATTGAGCATGAAAATGCCATCAAATTATGAGAAAATAGAACCAATGGAATCATAAAATAGTGCTCAATGAATCAAAACCAGAAATCCACAAGAGATCACATTGTGAAAGATGATGATCCAACTTACCAAAGGTAGAATTAGAGAATTATCAAACAACTTCCAGAATTTGCTGCAATTCGACCACAAGAATCAATTACCAAAGCTTAGATGTAGAGAATTGATGGAGAAAAAGTGTTTGGATGAAGGTTTATCTCAAATATTAGTAAGCTTCAATGCAAATCTTACTATCCTTTTTTCTGAAAATGGAGCTTTGAATGAATTTGGTAGATGGAGAGAATTGAGAGATTTTTTTAGCAAGATGAGTTTGGCTATCCAAAGATTATGATTTGAATGAAATGAGGTCTCTATTTATAGAGTTTAAGATTGGGATTAGTGGTAATTTGGTAATTGATTCTTGGAGCCAAATTTGAATTAATGATATAATTTTCAAATTATGCAGAAAAATTGGAGCCAAAATGATAACAGTTTGAAATTGTTGGCTTTTTTAAAAAAACATGTGCATTTTGCTGTTATGAGTCGATACATGGGTGGTATGCATCGATACATCCTAGTTGTATAACACAACATGTGTCGATACATGCCTCTATGTGTCGATACATACTGCTTCTTCAACATATTATAGAATCAAACAAATTGCATGAGTCGACACATAACATGTATGTGTCGACACATGCTAGTTATACAAACAGGATGAGTTGATACATACATGCATGTGTCGACACATGCTAGTTATACACAACTGGATGAGTCGATACATACCTTTATGGGTCGATGCATGCTGTCTTTCGCCACAATACAGAATTGATTGCTTTGCCTGAAAACCTTATTTGTCGGATGCTTTGACTCGGTACCTACAAAACACAATTTTGCAAAGGCAAAGAAAAATATTTTTTGTATTTTTATTAGAAGTTAGTCAACAACACATATACAAAATACACAACCAAGGTGCTTGGAAATTCCTCAAGAGCAAACTTAAATATAGGAGATAGAAAAAGAGGAAGAACCAACCCTAGTGTGATCTTGTTATGATCAAGTTGACATGATATTATAGGGGAATCTTAGGGGGTAAAATTGGGGTACAACAGCCACCCTTATTTAAGTGTCTTCTATCCGGAAATACGTAGGTTAAAATCTTCGTGTCGACGCGATTGAAGATACTTAAATATAAAACAAGCCTTATTTTTGTCTCTAAGATGCCATGCAATTCTTATGATTATGAACGTATATGAACAAAACAAAAGAAACGCAAAGTATCATTGGGGATGCCACAAAAATGAAGAAACCAAGAAGCAACCCTACCAGGAAAATAAATCACTGGTGGACCAAAAGAATTGAATTAGAGAGGAGGATAACAAGCATCGACGTATAACTGTGAACTACCAACTCAATAGTTGAAGGTAGAAGATAAAGATATACCGACTCACAGATGACGGTAAACTACCAACTCAATGGATGAAGGTAGAGAGAAAATATATCATGCCATCACCGTTCACTAACGATGAACTATCAACGTTCACTGATGATAGCAAAAAGATAAGAAACACCGACGTTCACTGTCGATGTACTACCAACATTCACTGAAGGTAGATTTGAAAATATCATGCCACCGCCGTTCATTGACGATGAACTATCACCGTTCACTGATGATAGCAAAAAGATAAGAAACACCGACGTTCACTGTCGATGTACTACCAACGTTCACTAAAGGTAGATTTGAAAATATCATACCACCGTCGTTCACCGACGATGAACTATCATCGTTCACTGATGATAGCAAAAATATAAGAAACACCGACGTTCACTGCCAATGTACTACCAACGTTCACTGAAGGTAGATTTGAAAATATCATACCACCGTCATTCACTGACGATGAACTATCACCGTTCACTGATAATTGCAAAAAGATAAGAAACATCGATGTTCACTGCCGATGTACTACCAACGTTCACTGAAGGTAAATTTGAAAATATCATATCAAGTTTTTCCCAAAATCCTGGTGTTTCACCTAGAACGGGTCTCAACTTCTTCTTTAACCAAGGCAATCTGCCTGGAAAGGGTAATATGTAAGCTTGTCTCAAATAAAGAGACGTCCACTCATTGTCAAGGGGAATTGCAAAGAGAAATGACTTTCTGCGGATAGAAATATGGCTTCTTGGGGAAAGAGATATGACTTCCTGGGGAAAGAGATATGACTTCCTAGGGAAATGTCACGATATTCCTGCTGAGGAGATAAAGTCTTCTCGTGCAAAATAAATGCACAAACCAAAACTCAAAGTTCTCAGAAATCCAAAGTAAATAATATCGTCATGCAACCACGAATCCAATTAGAAACAAACTAGAGCAAGACGGCCAACGAAGATACATCCTTTGAGAAATAAACTCAAGAGGGAAAACCAAATCCACCTAAGCAAGGAGCGTTGCAGGAAGGTTAGAACACAATGTCAATAAAAAATGATTTGTAGCAATGCATGATGCATGCATGAATGTATGAGTGATATTGTGCATGTGCTGGTAAAAGGATACATAATCAGCACAAACAAACAAAACCACCTCAGGTATCAACAACATTGGGCTAAACTTCAACCAGAAAGATCAATCCAAGAAAGGTAAAAGTAACTACGGAAACCAAACCTATTGCCTGTCCTAACTTCACTGAGGAGAAACATAATTCGGATGTAGCTAAATCAAATAGATACCGGGATAGAACATCTTTCTTCCGGTTTCATCGGAGAAACCAGTTTTTCAAAAGCAACATACCTACTGGAGATTGCAAGACCAGCCTCCAATAAAGCAGACTGACACCGAGACAATCAAACCTCACTGGGGAATTCAAGTCTACCTCCCTGGAGAAAAAATTGCGGATTGAAAACTTTACATCATGAAAACCTATTCCGACAAAAGATACCCTGGGATAGCTTTCCCGTGGAGTTAACAAGTCAACATTAATACCAATACTGCATAAAGAGTGACATAATCCAGAAGTAAACAAATCATAACGATAAAACAATACAGATATAGGGATATAACATCCTTCTCCAGGCTTCACCAGGGAATAACACACAGACTTCAATGGGGAAACAAAGGTTTTCACGGTTCGCACTTCTACTGGATATTGAAAAACTGATCTCGAATAAGACAGATGGAAACCAAATTGTCAAAACATTCACTGGGGAATTCAGACCCACTTTGAAGGAAGAAAAACATACAAACTTCACTAAGGGAGACAATGCTTCATCATTGAGACATCTACTGGGGACTTCATGTTGACTTCATTGGGGAGGTCAAAACCACATCATCAAGGGGAAACCAAGATACGTTCTTCACTGGGGAAACCGGAGATACGTGTTCTTCGAGAGTAACTATTGCACCAACTTCTTTGGGGAGAAAGGACTTCTATCAAATAAATGAGGCCTTCACTGGAGAATATTGGATTGAGTCTTCATATCATACAAACCTATTCCAACAAAAGATGGTTCTGGTATAGCCTTCCTGGGAAATCAAGAAGTCAACATTAATGCCAATACTGCAAAAAGAGCGATATCTTAGCACACCAAGGGAATAAAATCTTTCATCATATGAGGGAAAACTTCGCTGGGGAATCTGGGATGGAGGCTTCTGACCATGCAAACCCAAAATCAAAAGTGAACCAAGACTTGGCCGGGGATAATGGGATCACCGACCTAATACCGTACCTTGCACCCACTGGTGTTGTCTTTAACTATTTGAGAAACACACAAAGATTGAGCACACCAGCAAAATGACCTGAGAAAAACTTCATGAAGGGAGTAAACCTTCTTAAAACAACCAGAGTTTATTCATTCCTAGGATCTCCATTTTTGTTGTCATCGTTTCATCACAAATCCCAAAGTAAATTGAATTGTGAAGATTTCCCCTTTTTTTTGAAAAGTCAATTTTGCTTTTTAATCTTTTTGCTTTAAAAATTATTATCAGTAATAAATGGAGTCTTTGCAAGCTAAAATAAAAATAAGAACACAAAGAATTGGGCAAAAAACTCGAATTTCATTAATAGAATGCTAGTCTGCGAATGGCAAGACTCCATGGATGATTACAAAGTTTGGGAAATGGTAATATATAATGGAAAAGATAAATTGAGATACAATGACCACCATCCCCCCTAACAACTTTTGAAATCCTGAGCAGCAACTTATTTTGAAGTATGGTGAGGATCCGAGAAGATTGTTGCTTCAATGATCAAGTCTTGTCTGACGTAGTTACTTGCCAAGAAAAATCCCTAACTTTTGCCTAAGCTGCCCTTGCGGGTTTTCAACTTAGTGGGAAATTTATTCTGTTTATGTCTCTAATTTTTGCCTAGACCGCCCTTTCGGGTTTTCAGCCTACCGAGACGCTCCTTTTTGCCTAATCCGCCCTTTTGGGTTTTCAACTTAGCAAGCTATTCTTTTATTTCTTTGGGCGAAGTATTTCTTGACTGCGTCAGCATTCATGGGACGTGGGAACTCCTCGCCATCCATAGTTTCAAGAATTAATGCACCACCAGAGAAGGCTTTCTTGACAACATATGGGCCTTCAAAATTGGGAGTCCACTTGCCCCTAGAATCAGTGTTAAAAGACATGATCTTCCTGAGCACGAGGTCGCATTCTCTGAATTCACGAGGTTTGACCTTTTTATCAAATGCTTTCTTCATTCTTTTCTGATATAATTGCCCATGACACAAAGCTGTCATTCTCTTCTCTTCAATCAAATTCAATTGGTCGAACCTGTTCTAGACCCATTCAGCCTCTGTCAACTTGGCTTCCATTATCACATACAATGAGGGAATCTCTACCTCTACAGGGAGTACAGCTTCCATTCCATATACCAGGGAGAACGGGGTTGATCCTGTTGAAGTGCGGACAGATGTTCGATATCCATGCAGAGCAAAAGGGAGCATTTCATGCCAATCCTTATAAGTAACAACCATTTTCTGGATAATTCTCTTGATATTCTTATTAGCAGCTTCAATAGCTCCATTCATCTTTGGCCTGTATGGAGACGAATTGTGATGGACAATCTTGAACTCTTCACACAGTTCTGTCATCATCTTGTTGTTCAAATTCGAGCCATTGTCAGTGATGATTCTACTCGGCACACCATACTGGCATATAAAATTGTTTTTGATAATACGCATAACCACATGTTTGGTAACATTGGCATAAGAAGCAGCCTCTACCCATTTGGTAAAGTAGTCAATTGCTACCAAGATGAAACAGTGTCCATTCGAAGCTTTGGGTTCTATCATCCCGATCATGTCAATACCCCACATAGAGAAAGGCCATAGGGAGGAAATCACATTGAGAAGTGTCGGAGGGACATGGACCTTATCCGCATAAATCTGGCATTTATGGCACTTCTTTGCAAATTTGTAACAATCAGACTCCATTGTCAACCAATAATATCCTGCCCTTAGCATCTTTTTAGCCATCGAATGCCCATTAGCATGAGTGCCAAATGAACCTTCATGAATCTCATGCATCAACATGTCTGCTTCGTGTCTATCCACGCATCTGAGCAAGACATGTCATAATTTCTCTTGTATAACACAATTTCACTGAGGAAGAAACTGCCTGCCAATCTTCTCAGTGTCTTTCTATCTTTCCTCGACGCACCAATCGGGTATTCCTGAGTCTGAAGAAAATGCTGGATGTCATAATACCAAGGTTTTTCATTTGCTACCTCCTCTGTCGCAAACACATGAGCGGGCCTATCCAGCCGTCGAACTATAATACGAGGTATATCATTCCAAGTATTCACTTGGTACATGGAAGCCAGAGTTTCTAGAGCATCCGCCATTTGATTTTCATCTCTAGGAATGTGATGGAATTCAACTTTATTGAAGAAGGGTAGTAATCTTCTAGAATAATCTTTGTAAGGGATCAAGCCAGGGTGACGAGTATCTTATTCTCCTTTAATCTGATTTATTACCAAAGCTGAATCACCATACACATCTAGAATTTTGATTCTGAGATCAATAGCTTCCTCAAGACCCATGATGCAAGCCTCATATTCCGCCATATTATTAGTGCAATCAAATGTTAACCTTGCAGTAAAAGGAATGTGCGATCCATGAGTGACGATCACAACACCAATTCCTTTACCATAAGCATTCACCGCTCCATCAAATATCATACTCCAATGAGATTCAGGGTCAGGGCCTTCCTCAGGCAATGGTTCATCACAATCTTTCACTTTCAGGAACATCACATCCTCATCAGGGAATTCATATTCTGCAAACTGATGATCTTCCACCGGCTGGTGAGCAAGGTAATCTGCCAACACACTACTTTTGATAGCTTTTTGAGTGTGGTACTCAATATCATATTCAGATAACAACATCTGCCAGCGGGAAATTCTCCCAGTAAGAGCAGGCTTCTCAAAAATATACTTGATTGGATCCATTTTAGAGATCAACCAAGTAGTATGATTTAACATATACTGCCGCAAACGCTTTGCCGCCCAGGCCAAAGCATAACATGTCTTTTCTAGCATGGAATACCGCGACTCACAATCAGTGAACTTTTTTCTGAGATAATAAATGGCGAACTCTTTCTTTCCCGTTTCATCCTGTTGTCCCAGAATACAACCCATGGATTTATCTAACACTGTTAGATACATAATCAACGGTCTTCCTTCTACGGGAGGGAGCAAGATAGGAGGTTCAATCAGATACTCTTTAATACTCTCAAATGCCCTTTGGCAGTCATCCGTCCATACACAACCTTGATCTTTCTTTAACAACCTAAAGATCGATTCACACTTTGCAGTCATGTGGTTAATGAATCTGGAAATATAATTCAAACGCCCGAGGAAACCCCTGACTTGCTTTTCAATTCTTGGTGCTAGAATTTCTTGAATTGCTTTGACTTTATCAAGGTCAAATTCAATTCCTTTCTGGATAACGATAAAACCCAACAATTTCCCCGATCTAACTCCAAAGGTGCATTTATTTGGATTCAAGCGGAGACGATACTTCCTCAAACGCTGAAACAACTTCAACAAATCTTTTATATTCCCTTCTTTAGTTTAGGATTTTGCAATCATATCATCAACATATACTTCAATTTCCTTGTGCATCAGATCATGGAATAGGGTGGTCATAGCCCTCTGGTACGTTGCACCAGTGTTCTTCAACCCAAAGGGTATCACTCTGTAACAGAATGTTCCCCAGGGTGTGATAAACGTTGTTTTTCCATGTCCTCCGGAGCCATTCTTTTTTTATTATACCCAGAAAATTCGTCCATGAACGAGAATACTCTGAATTTTGGTGTGTTGTCCACTAACATGTCAATATGAGGCAATGGAAAATCATCTTTCGGACTAGCTTTATTTAGATCTCTGTAATCTACGCACATGCGGACTTTTCCGTCTTTTTTCGGTACTGGGACAATATTGGCAATCCATTGAGGATACACTGACGTCACAAGAAAACCAGCATTAATCTGTTTTAGGACCTCCTCTTTGATCTTTACTGTCATATCTGGGTGGGTTCTTCTCAACTTTTTTTTAACTGGAGGACACTCTGGCTTCAACGACAAATGATGCTCAACAATTTCTGTATCTAGACCAGGCATATCTTGATAAGACCAAGCAAAAATGTCCACATACTCTTTCAACAGCTCAATTAACCTGCTCTTGACATCAGGAAGCAACGATGCTCCAATCTTAACTTCCTTCGGATCTTCTTATGAACCCATATTAATCACTTCCAAAGGCTCCTTATATGGCTGAATGGTATTTTCCTCGTGCTCAAGCAACCGTGAGACCTCTTCTGGAATCTCATCATAATCTTCTTCTTCAGCCCCAAACACAGGACATTCAAAGTTGGGAGAGGGTGCAGGGTCATTGTATTCAACGGGTTTTTTAATTAATCTACACATGTGATTTATGATTGCTTTTAGAAACTGACACATATAACAAGTGATCATGCAGATTAATTTTCAGTTATTATTTATTTTGAAAGGGTTTTTTTTATTTGATTACCATTTCCAAAGAAAAAGAAGAAAATAAAGACATATTTTTAGAAGCAAAGACAACTTTTATTAATGATCTTAACAGTCAAAGCAAACAGATAAGCCCATACAATACTTTCACCTTGGGCAGAGTGAAAGCTTTTCAAAAGAAAGAAACTGATTAATAAAACAAATTACTTTGAAATATGTATGCAAGAAGGAACATCAATGGTGACCCAATTCTGAACTCGGACTCCATGTATCACATAATTCGGTACTTCCTGTTCTGCTTCATCCTCTTCAACAGCATTAATTCCAGAACCAATTAGATGGAGGTAGCCTCCGCTACGGAAAACATCATGATAACAGTTCACAGAAGACTTTTACTTCAAACTTTCGCCTTTTCCATTCCTCGAAGAGAAACCCAAACCAATTCTATTTTTATTCACGGGTGGATCCACAAGTTGTCCCCAAACTGCATTATCACCATTGCGCACAATCTGCTGCGCGTCCTTCAGCGAAACCACAGAATTCTCATTCCTCCTTATGTTGTCAATAGATAGGGCTTGGAACTGGGTTCCAATAGCAGCCTCATCCGCTTCTACAATACTGAAAGAGGATAGATGGGATATCAACAATGCCTGCTCCCCATTTATGATCACCACCTTCCCTTCGCGCACAAACTTTAGCTTCTGATGCAGAATTGAAGTGACAACCCCTGCTTCATGTGTCCATGGTCGTCCTAGCAAACAACTATATGCGGGAATAATGTCCATGACCTGGAAGGTTATCAAGAACAAGTGTGGTCCTATATGGATGGGCAAGTCCACTTCATCGATGACAGATTTCCTCGAGCCATCAAAAGCCTTCACAATGATGCCACTAGGGCGCATAGGTTCTCCTTGATACTTTAACTTCATGATGGTACTCCTCGGTATAACATTCAGCGCGGATCCGTTATCAATTAGCACATTGGACAGTGAATCATTCTTGCAGTTCATAGATATGTGGAGGGCCAGATTGTGATCCCTCCCTTCATCTGGTAACTCATCATCGTAGAAACTCAAATTGTTACATGACGTAATGTTTCTAATTATGCTGCTGAATTGATCTAATGGCATGTAATTCTCCATAAAAGCTTGGTCTAGTACCCTCATTAGTGATTCTCTATGAGCAGAGGAATTCATAAATAAAGCTAGAATAGATATCTTTGAAGGAGTCTGCAATAGCTGATCTACAATTTTGTAGTCGCTCATCTTAATTATCTTCAAAATATTATCCACCTCTTTCTCTAATGTAGCTCCACTAGTCTCTCCTGTAGCCTTCTTAGGCTCATCGTTCTCAACAATTTTCTTTCCAGCAACAACATCTCTTCGAATAACCGACGCAAACACACGGCCACTACGGGTCACCCTGCTATTATCAGCTATATTTCCAACATTCGGCATTGGCTGGATGGGAACTTCCACCCCATCTTATAATATTGTAGCGTTGTATTTGTAAGGCACAGCCTTATCTGATTCATAGGGAACATGACCTGGCAGACTAATTACCAATGGGGTAACAGCTGGTTTGCTATGGTACTCCACTTCAAGATGAGCGGGTGCACCAAAACAAGGTACAATGACGTTTACCCCTTCCTCAACACAATCAGCCATCAAAAAGTCATTTCCGGCAAACAAATCTTCGTCTGAAGAGAAATACTCATCTACGGAGGCATATTCTTCCTATGACTCTTCTTCCATCAAACAAACTTCAACCATATCAATCTCGTGATAATCATCTCTCTGACCTGTGATCTTGATAGTTCCATTGTCTAACAGCAACTGAACACCTTCCCTCACAATAGAACATCCTTGAGGTTTCGACAACAAACTATGCAAGATCCATATTAGTGTTCCACCTGACCAGCAGTACGACAGAAGGTAGCATGCAACTGCACGAGATCCTCATTCAAATGATCCATATCAAAAATTCTGAATTCACCCAGACATCCAGAAACCATATTCACTTCCTCTTCATATTCCTCCCTAGGCCTGACTATATGGATTAAACCTTCATCCATCATCTCCTGTAAATCAGCCTTTATCTTCTCGCAACCCTGTATATTTATACTGCAAATAGCACAACCGGCATGGTCATGCGTATAATAACTGAATTCACAGAGGTCTGCGTGCATCTTCATAAAATCTCCTCTAACCAGATTAATGTCAAAAATCTGGAAGTCTCATGGACAACCGGCCACCATATTTACAGCATTCACTCCCCCGTGCTTGGGTAGAGGATTGTCTTTCACATTAGGTCCCACGTCTTTGAAAGATAAAATTCCATACTTCACCAACCTTTTCACTTCAGTCCTCAAAGGATAACAATTCTCAACATTATGCCTTGGTGCTCCTTGATGAAAGGCACACGTCTGATCTATTTTGTAATACCAAGGCAATAGTGATGGTATGGCGGGAGGTGGTCGTGTCTGGACCAACTTCTTTTGAATCAATGCTGGTAGTAGCTCTGCATAGCTCATGGGAATAGGATCATAGTTCTCCCTTCTCTAATTATACCCTTGATTCCCCTGCTGGGACGGTCTCTGATAAGCAACGATAGTCGGAGCGGCATTCATAACAAGAGTAACTGAGGCAACTTGCTGGTGACGCTGATAATTCCTTCTGGGAGCGTTTACCCTTCTCTCTTGCATAACAACATTTATATCCCCCTCTTTCTTCTTTGTAAACCCATAAGCTGGCTTTTTCACCCCTCCGGGTCCTTCACCCTTTGTCAAACGGCCTTCTCTTACTGCCTCTTCTAGGCGGACACCCATTCCTACCATCTCTGTAAAATCACTTGGGGAACTTGCTACCATTATTTCGTAGTAAAAAGCGCCTAGCGTCTTCAGAAAAATCTTAGTCATTTCCTTTTCTTCCATGGGAGGAATCACTTGTGCATCCACTTTGCGCCATCTCTACGCATACTCTTTGAATGATTCTCAGTCTTTCGGAACCATGGCCCTAAGCTGGACACAGTCAGGCGCCATGTCCACATTGTACTTGTATTGTTTAATGAATGCTTCTCCCAAATCATTAAAAGTATGGATGTTGGCGATGTCCAAGCTCATGTACCATTTCAACGTTGCGCCGGTCAGACTATCCTGGAAAAAGTGAATCAGCAGACGCTGATCATCAGTGTGGGTAGAAATTCTTCTTACATACATCACCAAGTGAGCACGAGGGAAAGTGTTGCCCTTGTACTTTTCAAACTCCGGGACCTTGAACTTAGCAGGCACTTTAACATTCGGGACCAAACACAGCTCATTCACATTCTGCCCAAATAACTCTTTTCCCCTAAGAGCCTTCATCTCTCTTTTCATTCTATCAAACTGCTCTTGAAAATCATCCATTATGTCATAAAGACCCAAGTCTTCACTCGGCGAAGGGAAAGGACGACACGTATCTTCAATAACAAACGGAACCAAATTCACCGAAGGAGGTGCAGCAGGAACAGTATGCACCATAGGAGGTGCAGAAGTAACAACATTTTGAACCACTAGAGCATCTTGAGGGCCAAGATTGAAACCTTCAGGTGCAAAATTCTCTGGCATTACCCACGGATAACCCTAAGGCATACGGTTTTGAACAACAACCGGAGTAGCGGATACAGGAACAGTAGGAACTTCAGCATTTGCCCTTGTTGGTTGAGGTTGAACACTCGGTGGCTGATTTTGAGCAACCACCAGAGCTTCCATCAGAGCAGTCAAGTTGGCCAAGCCAGCCTTCAAAGCGGAAACTTCTTCGCGCAGCTCGCGATTCTCCTGTTCTAAGTTGTCCATCTTCTTTTTGAAATTAGCCCGAGTGTTGTAGTGATGAGTCAGCTTGCTGAGTGAAGTAAAGAAGCTGAGTAAGACACCTGGATATGCATAACAAATGCAAGAAATATGTGCAATATGATGCATGATATGCAATGCATATGATTATTTTTACTTTATCATTTAATATTTCAAGGGATTTATGGTTTATAGACACATTGCAAACATCCAAGTAATAAAGCTTTTGAAATACTGAAATCTTTTATTATAATAATTTCAAAATGGATTACAAGTTTCAATGATACCAAGTACAAGATGAAAATACAATCTAAAATCCTGAAAAGAGGAACTAGTGGAGATCAATCTGTACGCTGGCGCTTCCTGACAATCTGAGCCCTCAACCTCTGGTTTTCTTCCACATGTCTGATGGCAACCTCCTTCCAATCATCTGAAGCAGGAAGTGAGTAATCGACACCTGTTTGAGGCTTAGGAGAAAATAAATTCCCTTGCCTCTCCATAGACTCCACCGCTCGACTCTCAAGGATCTCGATCAAATCATCTTTCTCCTTCGGGTCTACTCTGTAGGAACTCTCTAAAGTCTGGAACTTGTTCTTCCAAGCATCCCTTTCCTGTTGCATCCTAACCAAAGCAAGCTGCAGCTCTTCTAGATCATCTAATAAGGG
This sequence comes from Vicia faba, assembly GCA_948472305.1. Lineage (NCBI taxonomy): Eukaryota > Viridiplantae > Streptophyta > Magnoliopsida > Fabales > Fabaceae > Vicia > Vicia faba. Next base: position 1,497,556,493 of record OX451739.1, on the reverse strand, counting down.
AGGAGTGGTCTTCACAAACAAATCAAGCATGGGTGTATCCCGAGTATACGACATCTTCAACTGAATGGCTCTCGATCGGACCCACTGAAGATATGGCTCCAAAGAAACAGCACCTCTAGGTCCCAAATCCTTCCCACACTTCTTATGAATATGACGCCAGGCCTTCGAAATCTTCTCCCTAGCTTCCATGTGGTCTTCTCCTTCCTTCAGAAAGAAACTACTCAAATGAATACCGTTCGGTTTATCCCCCATCGGATAACCAAGCTGTCGTCGTGCAAGAACAGGGTTATAGTTAATTCCTCCCTTTGTACCAAGAAGAGGTACATTAGGGAAACTACCACAACTGTCAATAATATTTATATCCTGATAAGCTCGATGATACTAATCAATAACCGAGTGACTAAGTGCCATGATCTTATGGGCCCAACGAGGTTCCTTCTTGATATCCCAAAAAGCATCAGACTGAGGCATATGAGAGATAAACCACCGGTACAACAAAGGCGTGCAACAGATAATCATTCCCCCATGATAGGAACTCCGGAGATGAACAAAGCAATAAGCATCACCCAACAGTGTAGGAACTGGGTTTCCAATCATGAAAATCCAGATAGCGTTAATGTCGACAAACTTGTCCACATTAGGAAATAAGAATAATCCATAGGCGAGTAAAGCAAAGATGGCCTCAAAAGCAACCGTACTCTTCATCCTGGAAAAGTAACGAGCTTTCTCCAATAAGAACTGAGCTGGTAATCCTCTAATCCCTCCTTTGGTAGTCATATGGGCTTCCACCTCAGACTTCCCCAGATGAATCAAAGCAGCAATCTCATGTGGTTTTGGCTCACCCTCCAAACCAGTAAAAGGAACACGATCGGTAACAGGTAAATCCAATAGATAGGAATACTCCTCCAGTGTAGGCATCAACTGATAATCGGGAAAAGTAAAGCAGTGATACACCGGATCATAGAACTAGACCAAAGTTGAGAGAATACCCTCCTTCATCTTCAGCTTCATGAGAGGAATAATGGATCCATACTTCTTCCGAAAGTCTGCAGACACTCAATCTCAGAAATTAGACTGATCAACTCATCTATCTTAGGATCCTTGAAACTGTATTTCCCGTTCTTTCTCTTTCCAGAATCCAGGGTTTAAAAGTACCTGAGATATTCACAAATAGTCAACCTTTAAATCCCTTGAAATATTTTTTTCTTCAAAAGATGCTTATGAGTGCATGGATGCATGATGCAACAATCACACACAAGATCACGAGCATGAATCTGAAGTTACAACCCATAAGGTGTTGGTCTAAAAAGTTATCACCTGCCGAACAAGGTTCTAAGAGGTTCCCAGAGTCTACATCCTTCCTTCGAATATTACCAACTTCCCGATTAACTCGGAAATTAGTAATATTCTCAAGAAAGACTCGTTCGAGCGTAGTATCGCGTGACAACTATTTCTGGATTACTCCGTCATAGCTTCCGCACTACACCTAAAAGGTCAAGACGGGTTTGGTATTCTACGGTCCTCAGCTTTAGCAGGCTCCCAGGTCAAAAGCAATACGTCTTCCCGATTACTCGGTAAACGACACTACAGTCAAAGGGGACTCCACTGAGTGGGGGATCTCATGCCTCCTTTTTTGGGATTATCTTAAAGTTTGCCCAAGTCCGAGTATAGGACTTATGAGTAATTACCAAGCACCCTGTAAACCAGGAAAATCCAAACAAACATATATACAAAATATAACACATAAACAAAAATATCACATATACAGATATAAACAAAGATAGGCTCAACCCACTTAGGGATGGACCAACAAGAGGTCAATATGTCCCCAGTGAAGTCGCCATTTTTCTGTAGCAGTAGAAATATTCAAGACTAAGCCATTGGATTGACTAGACTTTATACAAATCAAAATAAAAATCGCCACCGCGCTTTATTGTTTCCAAAGGAATGGAAAAAGAGCGAATAACCCAAAAAAGGGGGAAAGATTCAAGGTAAGGGGGTTGGTTATGCAAATGGAAGGTATTAGCACCCTAAACATCTACGGTACTCCACAGGAACCTCTTTGAAAAAATCTGTATATTTGGCTATAAAAATGTGTTATATAAAAAATGGATGGTGGAGGTGAGAAAAGAAATATTTTTATGATTTTTGCACCCGCCGCGGTTGCGAACCTTTAGTGCCTACGTACCACCTTTCGTGCAATAGGGGATTAGGGTACACGTATTTCCTCTTTTAAAAATTTGAAACACAAGTGTGTTGGTTATATGAGATAAGACATTATCGTCATTGTCCGTGTGGAAAACGTACTTACTACCCACAATCATGAGAAAGGAGAATTTGCATCATCTCAAAGTGGAGGATATGGCTTGGATTTTAAAATCAACAATGCCTCACTCAACACCCAAGTGGAAAATATCCTTCTTTACTACATATTGTAGAAGTATAGTTGTTTGCATCACTACAAGGATTGACAAGAGTCTAATCTTTTAAGAAAAGGTTTAAAGATAAAAGCCAAAGTGGCAAAATGGTTTGAAATGAGATTGATTGACTTTTAGTATTCTCACAAAAAAAAAAGTCAAGGTATTATTAAATTGATTGAAGTTTATTTATGAAAACGTTTTGAAAATGCATGGACCTAAGTCCAAGTTTATTATGAAAATGTTTCAAGTTTCATAACAAGAAGAGTTTTTTTTTTAAAGGAGGGAGAAGATTTTTGAAATTAAAGAAGATGGGAGGAGATGAAGAGGTTATCCTAAAGCATAAGGTAAAAGCTAGGGATAAGAACCATCTAACCAACAAGAAGCCAATACTTGACATTATGAGTCAATATAGAATTCCCATTCTTCGGATTGAAACCAAGCAAGCAAAGATACTAGACCTCTTGAGAGAACCAAACTTCAAGTGTTTTAAGTCTTCACAAAAATTGGGCAGAGTAACGGCTGTATACGGGTGAATTCCAAATTACAAACAAAGTATGTAATCACAATAACTTGCACACAAAACAAACAAACAACCCAATGTCTTGAGGTAAACCTCAAGAACTCCAGACAAAATATCAAATAAAGTCACAAAGTCTCCAAGATAGGCCAAGGTATCTAATCCTAAGTCCAAGAAGTCCAATACTCCATAATGCCAAGGATAGTAACCAAATAGTCCAAGTATCATTAAAGATTTTTATGGTTCATGTTTATTATTAGGTGTCTTTAAAAGGAAAAGAAAATCTCAAGTGAGCAAAATAAAAATAACATAAGAATAAATGCTCAAGTGAGCAAAAATAGAAAATGGCATGAAATGTAAATGCTTAAATTAAATGATACATAAAGCATAAAAAATAAAGGCATAAAGTAAAGTCAATTGTTAGAAATTAGTGGTTAGTTGGATAACCATCTTGAAACTTGCATTTGGAACTCATTAGAGGATTGGTAGAACCAAAGCCACCACACAACAAGTTGCATTTGCTTTTTGTCAAGTATATTATCCATTTTGGAATCCTCAAAAGTAACATTTAATGATCAACGATGTTTAAGTGATCCGTGTTGACCAAAGGTGTTGTAGATCCATTAGAGGATTGGTAGAACCAAAGCCTCCACACAATGAATCTCAAGGTTATTAGATCAAAGAGATCAAATTAACATACTTGGGCTTGCAATCATAAGTTTGGGCCACGAATGATCATTTATTCGAATCGGGACAAAAATTTAGCGCTATGTTAAGCAATTGTAAGTGGACTTATGTAGAAGTCGCGCCTATTTTGAGGTCGGGCAATAGCAATCTATGTACTTCATGTTTGGATAAATGATATAGAGATCATCATCCCTTAACATGTAGCACAATAAAAAAAGAAAGGGATAAGATGAAGAGGGAGGGGAATGATAAGCTAATTTGGATCACCATTTCAAAATTCTTTCATCTTTAAATTCAACCACTCCTCTAGATGGATTAAAGCACTAAACATATCAATAATCCAAAGCACCAAAAATGAATTAAATAATTCACTCTTAGGTAGATTTGAATTGATGAACATTTATCCAACTTCATCTGCATCACAAAGTCCATTGAATTTAAAGACAAATTGGACATTTGAAATTGTAATCCAAATTATCCATCAAAGAGAGTGAGCAAAAAAATATTTGAGTCAAAACAGCCCCAAAATAAGGCAGAAAAAGTATTTTTAGCACTGTTACAATCAATTGTGCTTAGACAGCAATCTATTGCATCAGTGTAGTTTTTTTATCAAATCAATTTTCTGTGACAATCAATTGCAATGTTACAACAATTGATTGCAACCTGTTAAAAATCAGTAGAAAATAGCATTTTAAAGATCAAATTCTTGTTCCAACTTTTCATCAAACACCTTATGATCATGGATCCAATTGAGCATGAAAATGCCATCAAATTATGAGAAAATAGCATCAATGGAATCATAAAACAGTGCTCAATGAATCAAAACCAGAAATCCACAAGAGATCACATTGTGAAAGATGATGATCCAACTTACCAAAGGTAGAATTAGAGAATTATCAAACAACTTCCAGAATTTGCTGCAATTTGACCATAAGAATCAATTACCAAAGCTTGGATGTAGAGAATTGATGGAGAAAAAGTGTTTGGATGAAGGTTTAGCTCAAAGATTAGTAAGCTTCAATGCAAAGCTTACTACCCTTTTTTCTGAAAATGGAGCTTTGAATGAATTTGGTAGATGGAGAGAATTGAGAGATTTTTTAGCAAGATGAGTTTGGCTATCCAAAGCTTGTGATTTGAATGAAATGAGGTCTCTATTTATAGAGTTTAGGATTGGGATTAGTGGTAATTTTGTAATTAATTCTTGGAGCCAAATTTGAATTAATTATATAATTTTCAAATTATGCAGAAAAATTGGAGCCAAAATGATAACAGTTTGAAATTGCTGGCTTTTTTCAAAAAAACACGTGCATTTTGCTGTTATGAGTCGATACATGGGTGGTATGCGTTGATACATCCTATTTGTATAACACAGCATGTGTTGATACATGCCTCTATGTGTCGATACATACTGCTTCTTCAACACATTACAGAATCAAACAAATTGCATGAGTCGACATATAACACGTATGTGTCAACACATGCTAGTTATACAAACAGGATGAGTCGATACGTACATGCATGTGTCAACTTATGCTAGTTATACAAAACTGGATGAGTCGATACATACCTTTATGTGTCGATGCATGCTGTCTTTCGCCACAATACAGAATTGATTGCTTTGCCTGAAAACCTTATTTGTCGGATGCGTTGACTCGGTACCTACAAAACACAATTTTGCAAAGACAAAGACAAATATTTTTTGTACTTTTATTAGACGTTAGTCAACAACACATATACAAAATACACAACCAAGGTGCTTGGAAATTCCTCAAGAGAAAACTTAAAGATAGGAGATAGAAAAAGAGGAAGAACCAACCCTAATGTGATCTTGTTATGATCAAGTTGACATGATATGATAGGAGAATCTTAGGGGCAAAAATTGGGGTACAACACTCCTTCCAAAAATTCTTGGATCTCAAGTTATGATTTTATGAACATAGGGTCATGAAACTAAACACTTAGTGAAATTTTGCCCTAATTTAGCCAGGATTTTGACCTAACTTCATGACACTTTTTAACATAGTTCCAAGAGGAATCTTCAAAAGCAATTCAAAGAGGGGTTGTAGATAATGTTACAAGCTTTCCAAATTTTCCAAGAAATCCTAGAGATCATTCTTAAGTATGGAGAATCGAAGAGATGAAGTTAGGGTTTTGTCACTTAATTTACAAGCCATTTTGTGATGAACAAGAAGTCAATTTCAAACCCATCCTACACAATATTGTTTTGCAGGCCTCTAAATCTCAATATCTATCCATAATCAGAAGATTACACTTGCTTTTGAGCCTTTATCCAAGTGTTCCAAGCATTGTCCAAGCAAATTTTCCATTTTAGGAAGAAAGCTACCATTCCATTCTTGAAAAGTTGCTTTAATCACAAAGTCAACTTATCTTGACCTTCTAACTTGTTCTTTCTGCACACACAACCCCTATAAACCAAAAGCAATGTGTCTAAGGTCTGAAGAAGCTCAGAACATGCTTATACAGTACTTGAGATTTGTCACTTCACTTTTCTTCAAAAGCAAGTTGGAGAGCCATAATCCTATAACTCAGAAACCTTGAGTGATTTTATGCTCTAATATTTTCCATACATATTAACAAGTCAATTGCAACATAACACACGAATGCTAGCACCCTGAAAAACTTCCCAAGCACTTTGTTGCACAGAACTGCCCAAACTTGACACTTTTGAGCAAAAACTCACCATCTTCATTTCCACTCGTGCGTTTTGAAAACTAACCATCCAAACATCTTCCATACATCATATCAAATGGATCCATGCCCTCATTTCCTAACTGTAACTCTTCCATCATCATCCACCATTTTCAAAACTGAAGCTTGCAACTTGACTTGAGTTGGGAGTTTCAGCCATCCTCAAAGCAAGATAGGAGTTAGAACACATTCAAAGAGGTCCAGGAAATCTACAGAAATCATCAGGCCATCCTAAAGGTTGCTCAAACTCCATACACGACTCCAGCTGCAAGTGGTAAGTTTTCAAACTTCTATCTCTTCATACAGGCATCATTTGAGTTTGGTTTGTGAAAATAAAATGTAGATACCATTGCCACGAAGCTGTACATATCCATAATTTACATTTATATGGCCTGAGCTTAAAGAATTTTAGGGTTGAAGTTTTCTTAAATTTTTAGGTTTTGAATTAGGGCTAGAAAAATTTGCATTCGTCTTTGACTATTAGCTTAAATTATTTACATGGTTGGATTTATGGGATGAAATGCCACAACTTTCGTGTTTGAACTTTTCATTTATGTTGAGAGATGAAGAAGATACAGGTCCTTTGGCTGGAGGTTGAAGATGAAGTGTAATCAGGGCGTGTTTTGTGTTATGTATTTATCCTTTCACATAAGTTAACGGATGTACAGCTATCCCAGTGGTAAGGCAGCGCACATTATTGGTAGAGGTCATGGGTTCAAACCTTAACGCTGCCTTTTTGCATTTGTTTTACATTTTTTGTCATTTTTTTCTTTCTTTTTGCTTCAGCAAATAGGCGCTGGGCCTTTTGGGCTTAGTTTTTGTTTTTGTTTTTGCTTACTAACCCTCTGCAGGTTTTTTGACACCCTTGGCCCATTTATTTTATTTTCCATTTTATTTTCATTTTATTTTCTTAAATATATATTTTTTTAATACTAAAAATCGTAAAAATACAAAAAATTATATATTTATATTTTGACTTAGTTTATTTTATTTTTCTCACAAAAATATTTTTATTAATTATACTTTATTTTTTTTACTTATTATCTTGTAAATATAAATAAATTTAGGTTATTATTTATTTTCTTTCATACTAATTTAAATGCATTATTTTTTATATATAAAAAAAAGACTAAAAATATTTTATAATACTGTAAATATTTTTAAGATGAAAATACCAAAATACTTTTCTTGAATTTATTTTCTTTTGATTAATTAATAGAACTAGGCTTTCATTTAAAATCTTTTCTTAATAAATTCATACTTAATTAACTATTTTCTTTATTTAATTAGGTTAAGACAAGATCTTCTTTCATTAAAACCAAACAAAATTCATTTTCTTTACATTTTTGCATCCTTGTACATTTATTCATTTTTATACTTTGTGTGTATTTAATCCCTTGTATATTCATACCAATTCAATATGGTTGTAATAGAATAATTAGGTTTAAATTCTTGCAATCCCCATTTACAAATTGTACACCCCCTCCCCACAAATATTGTAATAGCGTAGTAACTTTAAATTTCGCAATTTATGGCTTTTATATAACATGCTAGTAATTAGGGTTTTTATGGAAAGACTAAAACCAATATATAGAAAACCCTAATTCAATACAAAAACAAGCATGAAAACAATACACTTGCACATAAACACCCATAGGGTTATTCCACTTGCCTTATACAAAATGGTCATATTATGCATGTAAGGTATCTTAGCAAAAACAAGCAAATACAAGATCATAGTCCCTTGATGACGCTGTCTAAGTAGCCTTATAAATGATCTTAGTCCCTCAAAAAGAATGCTAAGATACCTTGCAACATTGCTAATCATGGTTATACGATGACCCACGCCCGTCCCGTTTACATCAAAGATAGGGTTGCTTATCAAATCAATGGTAAGACAACAATGTCAAAGGAAAAGAAAATGAACAAGAAAGACATTTGAGTAGGTAGATTGCTCCTAATTACTTGCTCCATTTCAAAACAAACATCCTTGCTATTTTCAAAATAAACACCTGCACTTTCAAAACATCTTACAAAACTTGAAAACATTTTCAAAAGATCAACATCTTTGTATACATTCTTACGAATAAGAATCATTACAAAGATTGCCTAAAAATGGCCTCTTTTACAAAATACTTTCAAAAAAAACACATCAAGCACAATTTCAAACAAAAAGCAAGTGATCTAGCAAGTAACTAAGAGCCCATGGAAAACCATGGATGAAGAGGGTGCTAATACCTTCCCTTTTCATAATCTACCCCCCGAACTCAAGAAACAATATCAAAGGTCTTTCCTGTGCTTTTTCACCTTTCCTTTTGGATAAAAGAAAATTAGGTGGCGACTCTTACTAACGGCAACATTTGCGATCAAACGCAAAACCTTCAAGTCAGTTCTCCCATCGTATCATAAAGTCCTTGGTCTTCCTGTTGTTGAATCCTTCATTAGCAGTTGGGTAGATCCAATCGTCCCAGTCACCATCACTGTCAGAGTCTTCAAGAGCATTAACTTCAAAGTTACTAATGCGGAGAGGTGGTTTCCCTGCACGAGCACGTCGAACTTCTTTTTGAGATTTTGAAGTGAAGCCTAACCCAAATTTGTCTGACTTGTATGGGATATCAGGAAGTTTTCCCCAAATGGTGCAACCTCCATCTTTAATAACAATACAATCATCTTTGAGAGAAGCCATCTTTGGTGTATCTTTAGCAGCTTTTGGAGTGTCAAGAGTGGCTTTGGCAACATAAACCATTGGAGAGACCACTTCGAATACTTGACAACGGGTCTCAATGAACTCTCCATCCATTTCAACATACTTGAATGAATTCAGATGACTGATTATAAACTCTTCTTCCCCACAGGCGGTGACAATTTTCCCTTTGACCAGGTACTTCAGCTTTTGGTGTAATATGAAGGTAACCACACCTGCCTCATGTATCCATGGGCGTCCAAGCAGGCAAGAATAAGTCGGGCGGATATCCATCACATATAATGTTGAGTTGAAGACCTGAGACCCAACCTTGATATGGAGATCAACCTCTCTATGGACCATTCTCTTTGATCCGTCAAAAGCCCTCACCACAATGTCACTAGGTTTTAGTACTAAACCTTCACAGTCCAACCTATCCATAGCACCTTTTGGTAAGACATTCAGGGAGGAACCGATATCTATTAACATAAGTGCTAAAGTGGTGCCTTTACACTCGATGGAAACATGCAGAGCTTTGTTGTGATTCTTCCTAGCCGGGGTCAAATCTGCATCCGAAAATCCCAAATCATTGTCAGTAGTCAGGCTTGCTACACAATTTTCAAATTGGTCGGCCGTAGTTTCTTGTGGGACATGTTCATTTTTCATGAATTTTAACATCGCTTAGGCATGCGCCTCGAAGCATAGTAACAAAGACAACATGGAAATATTCGAGGGTGTTTGCCCCAACTATTCCACTATCTTGTAATCACTTTTTATGGTAATTTTTAGAATCTCATCCATCTCTTGGGTAGATGGGTCCTCAATGGTAATATCTTTTGTGGAAGACTCCATCCTGGCAGGCTCAGTCATTTTTTCCTTTCCTCGAGTATCAGCAACATGTTTAACAACGGTAATACGAATGGGTGTAGTAGTGGTTGTCGGAGGTGAAATCTTTGGAGAGAAGATCCTCCCTGTCCTAGTAACTTTACTTGATCCAACAATGTTTGTAATGTCAGCAGTTTCATCTTCGGCCATTCATGAATCTTGTTCGATACCATTGTAATACACTAACACCCCATAATTCCAGGCCACATACTTATCAGAAGAGTAGGGGACTGGCCCCAGTGTGGTGATAATTAATGGAGCTATTTTTGGTTCAGCAGGAATCCTAATAGGACCTTTGGAGGTGATCCTAATAGGAGTCTTTGAGATAGTAATGATGGACACGTCTTCAAACTCTTGCGATACACTTTGGGTCAACCTTTTCACAGATGGAGTTTTTTCAAATAGAATTTCATGGCTATCCATCAGGTGTTGGACTCTTTTCTTCATCCATTCACAACCATTAATTTGTATAGCACAATGGTAGCAGTCTTCAAAACAACCTGGAAATACATCGGCTTTCAGCAAATTCTTTTTAACAGTCTTCAAAGGAGTGGTCAAATCTTTGATGGAGGAAACAAAAGAGGCATCTTCAATAGCATTGACACCCTTACCATGATTAGGCATGGGTGTGATGATCACATCGGGAGTTGTTAGAGGATCGAATTTAATAGTCTTGTTATCAATCAGGTCTAGGATTTTAATCTTCAGAGACCAATAGTCAGTGGTGTCATGTCCAGGATTGTTTGAATGGTAAGCACATTTTGCATTGGGATTGTATTTAGGAGAGGAGGTATCATGCTTTTGGGGAGGATCCCTTAATGTAAACAGCTTCAATTTTAGTAAGTGTTGTAATGCTTGAGATAGTGACATATTGATTTTAGTATACCGCCTTTCTTGAAACTTCGTCCTACGCCTATTCCCTTGTTGTTGTTGAGTAGGTGTAGGATTGGAAATTCTTGATCCATATATATCATTAGTCTATTTTTTTACCAATAAATGGTTTTTTCACAACATTTAAGGTGGAGGCCTTGGGTATCTTCCCGCTTTTAATCCTACTTTCAACCCTCTCACTAGTCAAGATCAATTCAGTAAATTCGGATGATGAACTTTCAATCAGCAAGTTGAAAAATGGACAAGTCAATGTTCCCATAAACATGTCTACCAATTCTCTATCAGTTAGAGGTGGTTGCACCCTGCCCTCCAAGTCTCTCCACTTTTGGGCATATTCCTTGAAGGCCTCATTTGAACCCATGGTCATGCCTTATAGTTGCACCAAGTTGGCGCAAGATCAGCGTTATATTGATACTGGCGATAAAAGGCAGCAGCCAAATCCTCCTAAGTTGAGGTGGCTGGAAGGAATGATGCTGCACTTTCTACTGCTTTAGAGGCAATGGTGCATGCTATGGAGAATCAGCCAAACATTGATAGGAATGCTGGATCTCGTAGTTTGGCGACCTTCCAGAGGGACAATCTGCCTACCTTCAAGGGTAAGTATGATCCTGACGGAGTGTTGGATTGGTTGAAAAGATTGAGAGAATCTTTTGTGTGATGGACTGAGTTCCAGCGCAAAAGGTTCGATATGGAACTCATATGCTAGCATTCGAAGATGATGATTAGTGGTTAGAGACGTGTCACAAGTTAGAAGCTACAAGTGAAATTGTCACTTGGGTTGTGTTCCGTAGGGAATTTTTGAGAAAGTATTTCCCTGAAGACGTTTGTGGTAAGAAGGAAATTGAATTTCTTGAGCTGAAGAAGGGGATTATGTCGGTTGTTGAGTATGCTGCAAAGTTTTACTGAGTTGGCTAAGTTCTACCCGCACTATAGAGAGGCAACTACTGAGTTTTCGAAGTGCATCAAGTTTGAGAACAGGTTACGCCCAGAGATCAAGAAGGAAGTTGGATACCAAAAGATCTGTGTCTTTGCTGATTTGATTGATAGTTGCAGGATCTATGAAGAGGATAATAATGCTCACTATAAGATTATTAATGAGAAGAGGGGTAAGCACCAACATAATCGTGGTAAGCCGTATGATGCCCCAGCTGATAAAGGTAAACAGAAAATTTCTCAGGGCCAAAGGACTAGTGGGGGAGATGCTTCTGCTGGTGTGGTTTGTTTCAAATGTGGAAAACCTGGGCATAAGAGAAATGCATGTACTCCTGAGGTAAAGAGGTGTTTCCGTTGTGGTAAGACTGGACATGTTGTATCTGAATGCAAGGATAAATATATGATTTGTTTCAATTATAGTGAAGAAGGACACATTGGTAGTCAGTGTCAGAAGTCGAAGAAGGCGCACACCAGTGTTAAAGTGTTCGCGTTGGCTAAGAATCAGACAACTAATGAGGACAGACTCATCAGAGGTACATGTTTCATTAATAGTACTCCTTTAATTATTATTATTAATATCAATGTCACTCATTTCTTTATTACTGCTGATTGTGTTGAATGGTTGGGTCTTATGTTGTCTTCTATGAATGGAGAGATGGTCGTTGACATTCTAGACAAGGGATCGGTGACTACTTCTCTTGTGTGTTTAAAGTGTCCATTGTCAATCTTAGACAGAGGCTTTGCTGTTGATTTAGTTTGTTTTCATTTAAGTGGGTTGGATGTGATCCTATGTATGAACTGGTTAGAGCGTAACTATGTTCATATTAACTGTTATAACAAGTCGGTGAGGTTTTCTACTCTTGAAGAAGAGGAAGCTGGTCTATTGTCTGCCAGACAGTTACGGTAGTTAATGCAAGAAGAGGCTCAGATGTTCTCATTGATGGCGTTGCTATCTGTCGAGAATCAAGCTGTAATTGGAGAATTGCAAATGGTGCGTGAATTTCCTGAAGTTTTCCCCGATGAAATCCCTGATGTACCGAAAGAAAGAGAAGTCGAATTTTCTATTGATCTTGTACCTGGTACTAGACCTGTTTCTATGGCACTATACAGGATTTATGCATCTGAATTGTCAGAGTTAAAGAAGCAATTGGATGAGTTACTTGAAAAGAAATTTGTAAGACCAAGTGTATCATCGTGCGGAGCTCCAGTGTTGCTAGTAAAGAAGAAAGATAGAAGTATGAGACTTTGTGTTGATTATAGGAAATTGAATAAAGTGACGATTAAGAACAAGTATCCACTTCTGAGAATAGACAACTTGATGGATCAATTGGTGGATGCTCGCGTGTTTAGCAAGATTGATTTGAGGTCGGGTTATCATCAGATTAAAGTGAAGGATGAAGATGTCTATAAGACGGCTTTCAAAACGCGTTATGGACATTATGAGTATTCGGTGATGCCTTTTGGTGTTACTAATGCACCGGGAGTATTTATGGAATATATGAACCGTATCTTTCATACTTATTTGGATCGATTTGTAGTAGTGTTTATTGATGACATTTTGATTTACTCTAAATCGGAAGAAGAGCATGCAAAACACTTAAGAATAGTATTGCAAGTCTTGAAAGAGAAGAAGTTGTATGCAAAGTTGTCTAAGTGTGAACTTTGGTTAAAGGAGGATAGTTTTCTTGGTTATGTGAACTCAGGTAGTGGCATTATTGTAGATCCATCTAAGGTAGACGATGTGTTACAGTGGGAAACTCTAAAGTCGGCTACCGAGATTAGAAGCTTTTTGGGATTAGCTGGTTATTACAGAAGGTTTATTGAAGGTTATTCTAAGTTGGAACTTTCGTTGACTAAGTTGACTTGTAAGGGTAGAGCTTTTGTATGGGATGCTCAGTGTGAAGAAAATTTTACGGAATTGAAGAAAAGATTGACGTCGGCTCCAATTTTGACATTACCTAATCCAGGAGAACCTTTTGTGGTATATTGTGATGCTTCCAAGATGGGTTTAGGAGTTGTGCTTATGCAGAATGAGAAGGTGGTTTCTTATGCGTCAAGGCGGTTGAGGACTCACGAAAAGAACTATCCTACGCATGATTTAGAGCTTTATGCAGTTGTTTTTGTGTTGAAGATTTGGAGGCATTATCTTTATAGTTCTAGATTTGAAGTATTTAGAGACCATAAGAGTTTGAAGTATTTGTTTGATCAGAAGGAATTGAATCTAAGACAATGAAGATGGTCGGAGTTAATAAAGGATTATGATTTCGGTTTGAATTATTATCTAGGAAAGGAGAATGTGGTGGCTGATGCGTTAAGCCGAAAGACTTTACATATGTCAGCAATGATGGTTAAAGAGTTGGAATTAATTGAACAGTTCTGAGATATGAGCTTAGTATGCGAAGTGACACCGCATAGTGTTACGTTGGGGATGTTGAAGATTAACAATGATTTTCTAGATAATATCAAAGAAGTTCAGAAGTTAGACGTGAAATCGGTAGACTCGATGGTTGGGATCAATCAGTTCGAGAATAAATTCTTTAAGTTAGATGCGCAAGGTGTGTTGAGATTCCTCAATCAAATTTGTATTCCTGGTGATGCAGAGATGAAGGAAGTGATTATTGAGGAAAGTCATAGAAGCAAGTTGAGCATTCATCCGGGAGCTACAAAAATGTATCAAGATTTAAAGGATTTGTTTTGGTGGCCTAGAATGAAGAGTGATGTGGCTTGGTTTGTGCATGCATGTTTAACTTGTCAGAAGTCGAAAGTTGAACATCAGAAGCCTGCAGTGTTGATGCAACCGTTATAAGTTCTAGAATGGAAATGGGATAGCATTTCAATGGAATTTTGGACAGGATCGCCTAATACTCCAAGGGGACATGATTCAATTTGGATGATTTTTGATAGGCTTACAAAGTAGGCTCATTTTATTCCTATTAACATCAGTTTTCCAGTATCAAAGTTTGCAGAGATTTACACTAGTGTAATAGTAAAGCTGCATGATGTTCCTTTGTATATTGTGTCAGATAGAGATCTGAGGTTTACGTCTGATTTTTCGAAGAGTTTGCAAGAGGCGTTAGGTTCTAAGTTGAGGTTGATTTCGGCGTATCATCCTCAGACGTATGGTCAGACAGAAAGAACTATTCAGTCGTTAGAAGATTTGTTGAGAGCATGTGTTCTTGAGCAGGGAGGTTTGTGGGATGCTTAACTTCCGTTGATAGAGTTCACTCATAATAACAGTTACCATTATAGTATTGGAATGGCACCTTTCGAAGCGTTTCATGGTTGGAGATGTAGAACTCCTTTATGTTGGCATGAACTTGGAGAAATTGTAGTACTTGGACTTGAACTTGTTCGTGAGACTCTTGAGAAGGTGAATTTAATTCGAGAAAAGATGAAAGCTTCCCAAAGTAGACAAAGTGTTTTCATGACAAGCGAAGGAAAGATTTATAATTTCAAGCAGGTGACCATGTGTTTTTGAGTTTTACACCTGTGACTGGGGTTGGGCGAGCGTTGAAGTCTAAGAAGCTCACTTCTTGTTTTATTGGTCCGTATCAGATTTCAGAAAGAGTTGGTAATGTTTCTTATAGAGTCGTTTTACAGCCTAATCTTTCGAATTTGCATGATGTGTTCCATGTGTCAAATCTCCGGAAGTATATTTCAGATCCATCTCATGTGATTCATATGGATGATGTGCAAGTACGAGATAATCTTACCGTGGAGATGATACTTATAGGAATCACGGATCGTGAGATAAAGACTCTAAGAGGCAAGGAGATTGCTTTGGTGAAAGTACTCTGGTTAGGGGTTGCTGGAGAAAGCATGACTTAGGAGTTGGAAAGTAATATGTGGGACTCATATCCTGAGTTGTTTGAACAAGGTAAATTTTCGAGGACGAAAATATTCTAAGTGGGGGAGAGTTGTAACGCCCGTTTATTTAATTAATTAGTTAATTAAATTATTTCCGGGTTATTTGTTGAAGTTTTGAGATTTTGTAGATTGTTGGCATAAGTTGTTAAATTATTATTAATTAATTAATTAGTTGATTACTAATAATAATAATAATGTTGGAATTAATAGTATTAGTTGTTGGGCTTGTTTTGGTGATAGACGTAGTAGTAAGGGGGTGTGAGAATTAGGCCCAATGGAAATAATAATATTATTGAGATTAGTTATAATAACAGAAAAATAGGTTTTTGTCAAGAAGAAGAGGAATAAGGGTTGGAAGAGAGAAAGAGAACGTAGAAGTTGTTGAGCAAAGAAGAAAAGAGGCAAAGCGGGATTCGATCAGAAAATCATAGAGCGACCTTCAATCCAAGGTAAGGGCGGGGTTCTGGCTCTATAATTGAGTTTATGATGCATGTTACATAGGGATTGGGTTGTGTATAACTGTTGTTGTGTGTGATTGTTGTATAAATAAATTGTTTTTTGGTATATCTGGTAATTGTGTTAATATTGCAGTGATTCAATCGATGAATGGAGTGTTGAAAATTATCATGTAACGACGTGGGTATAGTTGTTATACTGTTTAGAGTACATGTTGGGTTGGTCTGAGATCATGGTAAGGAATTACTGATCGTAGGAAATCTAGACGAAGTTCTGTTCTGGAATTATGGGCGTGTGCCGAGCGGCACACGTATGTTGGTGGAGGATGCCGACCGGCACCATGTTTTATGCCGAAGGGTATGATATGCATGCCGAGGGGCATAAACCATCAGCCAATATTTTCTTTAATTGTTTTCTGTGTCTGTCTTGCATGTTTGTTACTTAGCATTTTGTTACAGAAAAAGGTGTAGCAGAGTTAGAAAGAAATGAATCACAGTAGAGTTTATTTATTAGTAACAGAAGTGAACAATCTGTAGATTAGTATAATTATGGAAGGAAAGATTAAGGAGTAACATAGTTAGTAAATGTTAACAGGAAGTTAATAATAGAAGAAAATAACAGAGAAGCTGTTATAAACTAAAATAGCAGTAGAGATAATTTAAGTAGCAGAATAATAATGGCTTCATTATCTTAGCCGAAAACTATTTATAAGGCTTATCCGCAGAATAATTTAGTGGAAGTACTTTAGTAAGAACGTGTTAATAACATTATTGACATGTGTAAGTTGTTGTGTTGTTGTTACTAATTATTGAAGTTGCAAGTGATGAATTTTGTTGTGTTGCCTCTATTTATTGGTAATTATTGAGTTGTAGGCTTATACCAATGTTGTTATATGTTGTTGTTGATGATGTTGCATTTAGTTATGTTGTCGCATACATGGAATATTATGTTGGATATGATGATGGTTAAGTTGGCATGGATTGGCAAAATATTAAGTTGAAGGCTTATGCCTTGTTGCTGTCTCTATTAATTGGCAAGATTTTTAAGTTCGGAGTTCTGCTCCATTGGTACAACATGCATGTGCACAGTAATAAGTTACATTCCACGTTGCATATTTGAGTTTTTGTTTTAATAAATTATTTGTTATGTTTCGTTGAAGTTTTGTTGTGATTGATGTCGTTTAAAATTGCAAAGTGGTGATTTTTCATAGACTAATTCTATTATAATATTTATCATACATCCGATTATATTGTTCGATATGTCACCCTTCTATTTGAATGTTACCCCGATGTTGGTAACGTGCAGGTAATCCAGAGTGAAGGTGGTTTACCTTCAGTAGTTCGAGTCGGTGTCATTGCTCTGATACGTAGCACTCGGGGGGGATGAACGCTTGCTGTTTTATTGTTGATTATTTCAGTTGAATTGAACTTTAAGTTGTTGTTCATTAAATACTTGTTATTTGAAGTTGTTTCCGTTGGATGAAGATGATATTTTCTTTTAAGTTGAATATTTCATTCTACTGCATTGTTATGAAAGTTGTTGGTTAAAGGATTGAAATTTTGTTACTGTTGGTTCATTCCAGTTTAATGTGTTATATATCTGCAATGAATGTCATTGCTTTAAGTTGAAATTGTAGCATCCTAATTTGAATTGTCATAATTTTGTAACTCTGATTTTTATAATAATTATCGGGTAGAATTGGGGTGTTACAAGTTGGTATCAGAGCAAGTCGGCCTGTTCGACCATTTTGTCGAGTCGTAGTTTTGTCTAAAAATCGAGTATTTTTACCTTGAGTTCTAACCATTGTTTATGTTGTAGTGATAAGTTGAGATGGCTGGAAGGAATGATGATGCACTTTCTACTGCTTTAGAGGCAATGGTGCATGATATGGAGAGTCAGCCAAACATTGATGGGAATGCTGGATCTCGTAGTTTGGCGACCTTCCAGAGGGATAATCCGCCTACCTTCAAGGGTAAGTATGATCCTGACGGAGCGTTGGATTGGTTGAAAAGATTGAGAGAATCTTCCATGTGATGGACTGGGATCTAACGCAGAAGGTTCGATATGGAACTCATATGCTAGCAGTCGAACCTGATGACTGGTGGCTAGAGACGTGTCATAAGTTAGAAGCTATAGGTGAAATTGTCACTTGGGTTGTGTTCCGTAGGGAATTTCTGAGGAAGTATTTCCCTGAAGAAGTTCGTGGTAAGAAGGAAATTGAATTTCTTGAGTTGAAGCAAGGGATTATGTCAGTTGTTGAGTATGCTGTAAAGTTTTACTGAGTTGGCTAAGTTCTACCCGCTCTATAGAGAGGCAACTACTGAGTTTTCGAAGTGCATCAAGTTTTAGAACAGGTTGCACCCAGAGATCAAGAAGGAAGTTGGATACCAAAAGATCTGTGTCTTTGCTGATTTGATTGATAGTTGCAGGATCTATGAAGAGGATAATAATGCTCACTGTAAGATTATTAATGAGAAGAGGGGTAAGCACCAACATAATCGTGGTAAGCCGTATGATGCCCCAGCTGATAAAGGTAAACAGAAAATTGCTCAGGGCCAGAGGACTAGTGGGGGAGATGCTCCTGCTGGTGTGGTTTGTTTCAAATGTGGAAAACCTGGGCATAAGAGAAATGCATGTACTGCTGAGGTAAAGAGGTGTTTCCGTTGTGGTAAGATTGGACATGTTGTATCTGAATGCAAGGATAAATATATGATTTGTTTCAATTATGGTGAAGAAGGACACATTGGTAGTCAGTGTTAGAAGTCGAAGAAGGCGCACACCAGTGTTAAAGTGTTCACGTTGGCTAAGAATCAGACAACTAATGAGGATATACTCATCAGAGGTACATGTTTCATTAATAGTACTCCTTTAATTATTATTATTGATATCAATGTCACTCATTTCTTTATTACTGTTGATTATGTTGAATGGTTGGGTCTTATGTTATCTTCTATGAATTTAGAGATGGTCGTCAACATTCTAGCCAAGGGATCGGTGACTACTTCTCTTGTGTGTTTAAAGTGTCCATTGTCGATCTTCGACAGAGGCTTTGCTGTTGATTTAGTTTGTTTTCATTTAAGTGGGTTGGATGTGATCCTATGTATTAACTGGTTAGAGCGTAACTATGTTCATATTAACTGTTATAACAAGTCAGTGAGGTTTTCTACTCTTGAAGAAGAGGAAGTTGGTCTATTGTCTGCTAGACAGTTACGGTAGTTAATGCAAGAAGAGGCTCAGATGTTCTCATTGATGGCGTTGCTATCTGTCGAGAATCAAGCTGTAATTGGAGAATTGCAAATGGTGCGTGAATTTCCTGAAGTTTTCCCCAATAAAATCCATGATGTACTGCAAGAAAGAGAAGTTGAATTTTCTATTGATCTTGTACCTGGTACTAGACCTGTTTCTATGGCACCATACAGGATTTATGCATCTGAATTGTCAGAGTTAAAGAAGCAATTGGATGAGTTACTTGAAAATGAAATTTGTAAGACCAAGTGTATCACCGTGAGGAGCTCCAGTATTGCTAGTAAAGAAGAAAGATAGAAGTATGATACTTTGTGTTGATTATAGGAAATTGAATAAAGTGACGATTAAGAACAAGTATCCACTTCTGAGAATAGACGACTTGATGGATCAATTGGTGGATGCTCGCGTGTTTAGCAAGATTGATTTGAGGTCAGGTTATCATCAGATTAAAGTGAAGGGTGAAGATGTCCATAAGACGGCTTTCAGAACGCGTTATTGACATTATGAGTATTCTATGATGCCTTTTGGTGTTACTAATGCACCGGGAGTATTTATGGAATATATGAACTGTATCTTTCATACTTATTTGGATCGATTTGTAGTAGTGTTTATTGATGACATTTTGATTTACTCTAAATCGGAAGAAGAGCATGCAAAACACTTAAGAATAGTATTGCAAGTCTTGAAAGAGAAGAAGTTGTATGAAAAGTTGTCTAAGTGTGAACTTTGGTTAAAGGAGGATAGTTTTCTTGGTCATGTGAACTCAGGTAGTGGCATTATTGTAGATCCATCTAAGGTAGACGATGTGTTACAGTGGGAAACTCTAAAGTCGGCTACTGAGATTAGAAGCTTTTTAGGATTAGCTGGTTATTACAAAAGGTTTATTGAAGGTAATTCTAAGTTGGAACTTTCGTTGAATAAGTTGACTTGTAAGGGTAGAGCTTTTGTATGGGATGCTCAGTGTGAAGAAAATTTTACGGAATTGAAGAAAAGATTGACGTCGGCTCCAATTTTTACATTACCTAATCCAGGAGAACCTTTTGTGGTATATTGTGATGCTTCCAAGATGGGTTTAGGAGGTGTGCTTATGCAGAATGAGAAGGTGGTTGCTTATGCGTCAAGGCGGTTGAGGACTCACGAAAAGAACTATCCTACGCATGATTTAGAGCTTGATGCAGTTGTTTTTGTGTTGAAGATTTGGAGGCATTATCTTTATAGTTCTAGATTTGAAGTATTTAGAGACCATAAGAGTTTGAAGTATTTGTTTGATCAGAAGGAATTGAATCTGAGACAATGAAGATGGTTGGAGTCGTTAAAGGATTATGATTTCGGTTTGAATTATTATCTAGGAAAGGAGAATTTGGTGGCTGATGCGTTAAGCCGAAAGACTTTACATATGTCAGCAATGATGGTTAAAGAGTTGGAATTAATTGAACAGTTCTGAGATATGAGCTTAGTATGCGAAGTGACACCGCATAGTGTTACGTTGGGGATGTTGAAGATTAACAATGATTTTCTAGATAATATCAAAGAAGTTCAGAAGTTGGACGTGAAATCGGTAGACTCGATGGTTGGGATCAATCAGTTCGATAATAAATTCTTTAAGTTAGATGCGCAAGGTGTGTTGAGATTCCTCAATCAAATTTGTATTCCTGGTGATGCAGAGATGAAGGAAGTGATTATTGAGGAAAGTCATAGAAGCAAGTTAAGCATTCATCCGGGAGCTACAAAAATGTATCAAGATTTAAAGGATTTGTTTTGGTGGCCTAGAATGAAGAGTGATGTGGCTTGGTTTGTGCATGCATGTTTAACTTGTCAGAAGTCGAAAGTTGAACATCAGAAGCCTGCAGTGTTGATGCAACCGTTAGAAGTTCTAGAATGGAAATGGGATAACATTTCAATGGAATTTTGGACAGGATCACCTAATACTCCAAGGGGACATGATTCAATTTGGATGATTTTTGATAGGCTTACAAAGTAGGCTCATTTTATTCCTATTAACATCAGTTTTCCAGTATCAAAGTTTGCAGAGATTTACACTAGTGTAATAGTAAAGCTGCATGATGTTCCTTTGTATATTGTGTCAGATAGAGATCCGAGGTTTACGTATGATTTTTCGAAGAGTTTGCAAGAGGCGTTAGGTTCTAAGTTGAGGTTGATTTCGGCGTATCATCCTCAGACGTATGGTCAGACGGAAAGAACTATTCAGTCGTTAGAAGATTTGTTGAGAGCATGTGTTCTTGAGCAGGGAGGTTTGTGGGATGCTTAACTTCTGTTGATAGAGTTCACTCATAATAACAGTTACCATTCTAGTATTGGAATGGCACCTTTCGAAGCGTTTCATGGTTGGAGATGTAGAACTCCTTTATGTTGGCATGAACTTGGAGAAACTGTAGTACTTGGACTTGAACTTGTTCGTGAGACTCTTGAGAAGGTGAATTTAATTCGAGAAAAGATGAAAGCTTCCCAAAGTAGACAAAATATTTATCATGACAAGCGAAGGAAAGATTTATAATTTCAATCAGGTGACCATGTGTTTTTGAGTTTTACACCTGTGACTGGTGTTGGGCGAGCGATGAAGTCTAAGAAGCTCACTTCTTGTTTTATTGGTCCGTATCATATTTCAGAAAGAGTTGGTAATGTTTCTTATAGAGTCGTTTTACAACCTAATCTTTCGAATTTGCATGATGTGTTCCATGTGTCAAATCTCCGGAAGTATATTTCAGATCCATCTCATGTGATTCATATGGATGATGTGCAAGTACGGGATAATCTTACCGTGGAGACGATGCTTATAGGAATCACGGATCATGAGATAAAGACTCTAAGAGGCAGGGATATTGCTTTGGTGAAAGTACTCTGGTTAGGGGTTGCTGGAGAAAGCATGACTTAGGAGTTGGAAAGTAATATGTGGGACTCATATCCTGAGTTGTTTGAACAAGGTAAATTTTTGAGGACGAAAATATTCTAAGTGGGGGAGAGTTGTAACGCCGGTTTATTTAATTAATTAGTTAATTAAATTATTTCCGGGTTATTTGTTGAAGTTGTGAGATGTTGTAGATTGTTGGCATAAGTTGTTAAATTATTATTAATTAATTAATTAGTTGATTACTAATAATAATAATGTTGGAATTAATAGTATTAGTTGTTGGGCTTGTTTTGGAGATAGACGTAGTAGTAAGGGGGTGTGAGAATTAGGCCCAATGGAAATAATAATATTATTGAGATTAGTTATAATAATAGAAAAATAGGTTTTTGTCAAGAAGAAGAGGAATAAGGGTTGGAAGAGAGAAAGAGAACGTAGAAGTTGTTGAGCAAAGAAGAAAAGAGGCAAAGCGGGATTCGATCAGAAAATCATAGAGCGACCTTCAATCCAAGGTAAGGGCGGGGTTATGGCTCTATAATTGAGTTTATGATGCATGTTACGTAGGGATTGGGTTGTGTATAACTGTTGTTGTGTGTGATTGTTGTATAAATAAATTGTTTTTTGGTATATGTGGTAATTGTGTTAATATTGCAGTGATTCAATCGATGAATCGAGTGTTGAAAATTATCATGTAACGACGTGGGTATAGTTGTTATATTATTTTGAATACATGTTGGGTTGGTCTGAGATCATGGTAAGGAATTACTGATCGTAGGAAATCTGGACGAAGTTCTGTTCTGGAATTATGGCCGTGTGCTGAGCGACACACGTATGTTGGTGGAGGATGCCGATCGGCACCATGTTTTATGCCGAAGGGTACGATATGCATGCCGAGGGGCATAAACCATCAGCCAATATTTTCTTTAATTGTTTTCTGTGTCTGTCTTGCATGTCTGTTACTTAGCATTTTGTTACAGAAAAAGGTGTAACAGAGTTAGAAAGAATTGAATCACAGTAGAGTTTATTTATTAGTAACAGAAGTGAACAATCTGTAGATTAGTATAATTATGGAAGGCAAGATTAAGGAGTAACATAGTTAGTAAATGTTAACAGGAAGTTAATAATAGAAGAAAATAACAGAGAAGTTTTTATAAATTAAAATAGCAGTAGAGATAATTTAAGTAGCAGAATAATAATGGCTTCATTATCTTAGCCGAAAACTATTTATAAGGCTTATCCGCAGAATAATTTAGTGGAAGTACTTTAGTAAGAACGTGTTAATAACATTATTGACATGTGTAAGTTGTTGTGTTGTTGTTACTAATTATTGAAGTTGCAAGTGATGAATTTTATTGTGTTGCCTCTATTTATTGGTAATTATTGAGTTGTAGGCTTATACCAATGTTGTTATATGTTGTTGTTGATGATGTTGCATTTAGTTAGGTTGTCGCATACATGGAATATTATGTAGGATATGATGCTGGTTAAGTTGGCATGGATTGGCAAAATATTAAGTTGAAGGCTTATGCCTTGTTGCTGTCTCTATTAATTGGCAAGATTTTTAAGTTCGGAGTTCTGCTCTATTGGTACAACATGCATATGCACAGTAATAAGTTGCATTCCACGTTGCATATTTGTGTTTTTGTTTTAATAAATTATATGTTATGTTTCGTTGAAGTTTTGTTGTGATTGATGTCGTTTAAAATTGCAAAGTGGTGATTTTGCATAGACTAATTCTATTGTAATATTTATCATACATCCGATTATATTGTTCGATATGTCACCCTTCTATTTGAATGTTACCCCGATGTTGGTAACGTGCAGGTAATCCAGAGTGAAGGTGGTTTACCTTCAGTAGTTCGAGTCGGTGTCATTGCTCTGATACGTAGCACTCAGGGGGGATGAACGCTTGCTGTTTTATTGTTGATTATTTCAGTTGAATTGAACTTTAAGCTGTTGTTCATTAAATACTTGTTATTTGAAGTTGTTTCAATGTGGGTATGGCTGATGGTTTATGCCCCTCGACATGCATATCGTACCCTTTGGCATAAAACATGGTGCCGGTCGGCATCCTCCACCAAAAATGCATCAAGATTTAAAGGATTTGTTTTGGTGGCCTAGAATGAAGAGTGATGTGGCTTGGTTTGTGCATGCATGTTTAACTTGTCAGAAGTCGAAAGTTGAACATCAGAAGCCTGCAGTGTTGATTCAATTGTTAGAAGTTCTAGAATGGAAATGGGATAGCATTTCAATGGAATTTTGGACAGGATCACCTAATACTCCAAGGGGACATGATTCAATTTGGATGATTTTTGATAGGCTTACAAAGTAGGCTCATTTTATTCCTATTATCATCAGTTTTCCAGTATCAAAGTTTGCAGAGATTTACACTAGTGTAATAGTAAAGCTGCATGATGTTCCTTTGTATATTGTGTCAGAGAGAGATCTGAGGTTTACGTCTGATTTTTCGAAGAGTTTGCAAGAGGCGTTAGGTTCTAAGTTGAGGTTGATTTCGGCGTATCATCCTCAAACGTATGGTCAGACGGAAAGAACTATTCAGTCGTTAGAAGATTTGTTGACAGCATGTGTTCTTGAGCAGGGAGGTTCGTGGGATGCTTAACTTCCGTTGATAGAGTTCACTCATAATAACAGTTACCATTCTAGTATTGGAATGGCACCTTTCGAAGCGTTTCATGGTTGGAGATGTAGAACTCCTTTATGTTGGCATGAACTTGGAGAAAGTGTAGTACTTGGACTTGAACTTGTTCGTGAGACTCTTGAGAAGGTGAAGTTAATTCGAGAAAAGATGAAAGCTTCCCAAAGTAGACAAAAGAGTTATCATGACAAGCGAAGGAAAGATTTATAATTTCAAGCAGGTGACCATGTGTTTTTGAGTTTTCCACCTGTGACTGGTGTTGGGCGAGCGTTGAAGTCTAAGAAGCTCACTTCTTGTTTTATTGGTCCGTATCAGATTTCAGAAAGAGTTGGTAATGTTTCTTATAGAGTCGTTCTACTGCCTAATCTTTCGAATTTGCATGATGTGTTCCATGTGTCAAATCTCCGGAATTATATTTCAGATCCATCTCATGTGATTCATATGGATGATGTGCAAGTACGAGATATTCTTACCGTGGAGACGATGATTATACGAATCACGGATCGTGAGATAAAGACCCTAGGAGGCAAGGATATTTCTTTGGTGAAAGTACTCTGGTTAGGGGTTGCTGGAGAAAGCATGACTTAGTAGTTGGAAAGTAATATGTGGGACTCATATCCTGAGTTGTTTGAACAAGGTAAATTTTCGAGGACGAAAATATTCTAAGTGGGGGAGAGTTGTAACGCCCGTTTATTTAATTAAATTATTTCTGGTTATTTGTTGAAGTTGTGAGATGTTGTGGATTGTTGGCATAAGTTGTTAAATTATTATTAATTAATTAATTAGTTGATTACTAAAAATAATAATGTTGGAATTAATAGTATTAGTTGTTGGGCTTGTTTTGGTGATAGACGTAGTAGTAAGGGGGGTGTGAGAATTAGGCCCAATGGAAATAATAATATTATTGAGATTAGTTATAATAATAGAAAAAGAGGTTTTTGTCAAGAAGAAGAGGAATAAGGGTTGGAAGAGAGAAAGAGAACGTAGAAGTTGTTGAGCAAAGAAGAAAAGAGGCAAAGCGGTATTCGATCAGAAAATCATAGAGCGACCTTCAATCCAAGGTAAGGGTGGGGTTCTGGCTCTATAATTGAGTTTATGATGCATGTTACGTAGGGATTGGGTTGTGTATAACTATTGTTGTGTGTGATTGTTGTATAAATAAATTGTTTTTTGGTATATGTGGTAATTGTGTTAATGTTGTAGTGATTCAATCGATGAATCGAGTGTTGAAAATTATCTTGTAACAATGTGGGTATGGTTGTTATGTTGTTGTGAATACATGTTGTGTTGGTCTAAGATCATGGGAAGGAAAGGAATTATTGATCGCAGGAAATCTGGACGAAGTTCTGTTATGGAATTATGGGCGTGTGCCGAGCGCCACACGTATTTTGGTGGAGGATGCCGACCGGCACCATGTTTTATGCCAAAGGGTACGATATGCATGTCGAGGGGCATAAAGCATTTTGTTACAGAAAAAGGTGTAGCAGAGTTAGAAAGAAATGAATCACAGTAGAGTTTATTTATTAGTAACAGAAGTGAACAATCTGTAGATTAGTATAATTATGGAAGGCAAGATTAAGGAGTAACATAGTTAGTAAATGTTAACAGGAAGTTAATAATAGAATAAAATAACAGAGAAGTTATTATAAATTTAAATAGCAGTAGAGATAATTTAAGTAGCAGAATAATAATGGCTTCATTATCTTAGCCGAAAACTATTTATAAGACTTATCCACAGAATAATTTAGTGGAAGTACTTTAGTAAGAATGTGTTAATAACATTATTGACATGTGTAAGTTGTTGTGTTGTTGTTACTAATTACTGAAGTTGCAAGTGATGAATTTTGTTGTGTTGCCTCTATTTATTGCTAATTATTGAGTTGTAGGTTTATGCCAATGTTGTTATATGTTGTTGTTGATGATGTTGCATTTAGTTATATTGTCGCATGCATGGCATATTATGTTGGATATGATGCTGGTTAAGTTGGCATGGATTGGCAAAATATTAAGTTGAAGGCTTATGCCTTGTTGTTGTCTCTATTAATTGGCAAGATTTTTAAGTTCGGAGTTCTGCTCCATTGGTACAACATGCATGTACACAGTAATAAGTTGCATTCCACGTTGCATATTTGAGTTTTTGTTTTAATAAATTATTTGCTATGTTTCGTTGAAGTTTTGTTGTGATTGATGTCGTTTAAAATTGCAAAGTGGTGATTTTGCATAGACTAATTCTATTGTAATATTTATCTTACATCTGATTATATTGTTCGATATATCACCCTTCTATTTGAATGTTACCCCGATGTTGGTAACGTACAGGTAATCCAGAGTGAAGGTGGTTTACCTTCAGTAGTTCGACTCGGTGTCATTGCTCTGATACGTAGCACTCGGGGGAGA
The DNA here is from genome assembly GCA_948472305.1 of Vicia faba. Classification (NCBI taxonomy): domain Eukaryota; kingdom Viridiplantae; phylum Streptophyta; class Magnoliopsida; order Fabales; family Fabaceae; genus Vicia; species Vicia faba. The sequence goes on along the minus strand of OX451739.1, from coordinate 1,497,529,280 downwards.
TGAACGCTTACTGTTTTATTGTTGATTATTTCAGTTGAATTGAACTTTAAGTTGTTGTTCATTAAATACTTGTTATTTGAAGTTGTTTCCGTTGGATGAAGATGATATTTTCTTTTAAGTTGAATATTTGATTCTACTGCATAGTTATGAAAGTTGCTGGTTAAAGGATTGAAATTATGTTACCGTTGGTTCATTCCAGTTTAATGTGTTATGTATCTGCAATGAATGTCATTGCTTTAAGTTGAAATTGTAGCATCCAAATTTGAATTGTCAGAATTTTGTAACTCTGATCTTTATAATAATTGTCGGGTAGAATTGGGGTGTTACAAGTTGATATCAGAGCAAGTCGGCCTGTCCGACCAATTTGTCGAGTCGTAGTTTTGTCTAAAAATTGAGTATTGTTACCTTGAGTTCTAACCGTTGTTTATGTTGTAGTGATAAGTTGAGATGGCTGGAAGGAAAGATGATGCACTTTCTACTACTTTAGAGGCAATGGTGCATGATATGGAGAGTCAGCCAAACATTGATGTACCGCAAGAAAGAGAAGTCGAATTTTCTATTGATCTTGTACCTGGTACTAGACCTGTTTCTATGGCACCATACAGGATGTCTGCATCTGAATTGTCAGAGTTAAAGAAACAATTGGATGAGTTACTTGAAAAGAAATTTGTAAGACCAAGTGTATCACCGTGGGGAGCTCTAGTATTGCTAGTAAAGAAGAAAGATAGAAGTATGAGACTTTGTGTTGGTTATAGGAAATTGAATAAAGTGACGATTAAGAACAAGTATCCACTTCTGAGAATAGACGACTTGATGGATCAATTGGTGGATGCTCGTGTGTTTAGCAAGATTGATTTGAGGTCGGGTTATCATCAGATTAAAGTGAAGGATGAAGATGTCCATAAGATGGCTTTTAGAACGCGTTATGGACATTATGAGTATTCGGTGATGCCTTTTGGTGTTACTAATGCACCGGGAGTATTTATGGAATATATGAACCGTATCTTTCATACTTATTTGGATCGATTTGTAGTAGTGTTTAATGATGACATTTTGATTTACTCTAAATCGGAAGAAGAGCATGCAAAACACTTAAGAATAGTATTGCAAGTCTTGAAATAGAAGAAGTTGTATGCAAAGTTGTCTAAGTGTGAACTTTGGTTAAAGGAGGATAGTTTTCTTGGTCATGTGAACTCAGGTAGTGGCATTATTGTAGATCCATCTGTGATACGGTGGGAGAACTGACTAGTGTTTTGCATTCGTATTCGCACTTGTGCGGTTAGCAAGAGTCGCCACCGACTTTTTATTTTATCCTAAAGGAAAGGTTAAAAAGCACAGCAAAAACCTTTTGAGATATTTCGTGGGTTCGGGGGGTAGATTATGAAAAGGGAAGGTATTAGCACCCTTTTCATCCATGGTTATCCATGGGCTCTTAGTTACTTGGCTTTTTAGATCACTTGCCTTGTTTTTCGATTGCTTTGAAAATAGTGCGTGTGTGGGTTGTTTTGAAAATGTTTTGGAAAAAGATGCCTTGTCTTAGGCCAACCTTGTAATAATTCTTTACTCGAACGTTTTACAAAGGTGCATATCTCTTCGAAAAGATGTTTCAAAAGTTTGAAAAGTTTGATTTTTTGAAAGTGTTGTGGATTGTGTTTTTTTTTTGAAATTAGGCAAGTGTTTTTGCAAGTTTGATCTCAAGTAACTAAGAGTTTTTTTTGTCTACCCTATTGTACTCGAGGGTTTTTGTCATGTTTTAACCCCTTTTAACAATTTTGTTCCACCATTGAAATTGATGGGCAATCTTGCGTTTAGGAAGTTTATTCGGGACGGGCGCGGGTCATCGTATGGACCACGAATGCAATGGTGCCAAGTGTCTTTGGCAATTTGCTTGAAGGGACTTGATCATTTTGATAGGCGACTTTCGAAAGCGTCATCGAGGGACTTATGATCATTTGATTTTGTTTTGCCAAAGACATTCGACGTGCAAGCATGGCCCATTTGGAAGGCAACATGTGGGATTACCCTAGGGGGCGCAAGTGTGATTGTGTATTGATTACATGCATTTGTCTTGTATTAGGTTATCTAGCGTTTGATTTTATGTACATACAAACCCTAGGTCTAACCATGGTATAATTGAAAAGCTGTAAATTGCGGAATGTAAATCTACGCTATTACAAAATAATGTCCGGGAGTGGGGGTATAAATGTACAAGGGGATGAGACTTATAGTACTTACAACCAAATCGAATGTCGCAATCAAAATATAAATGTCAAATGTATAAATGTAAGATAAAATGTGTGTAGGGCAATATATTGTGTAAGTGCAAATGTATGTGTAAGTGTAAATATGTACAAATGCGAATTATGAAATTGAGTCGTATTAGGGTTTTGACCTAGATAACGTTTTAATCTGTATTTTTGATTTATATGAATTATGTACAAATGAAGGGTTTTGATTAAGTGTTAAGTTTTAATTGGAGAGTATTTTAGTCAAAATGTTTGTAATTTTAAATATTAGAAGAGAAATGTATTGAATTATTATGTATGAAAAAAAATGTTAATTAAAAAGTTTAATTTTAATTATGTATGAGAATGTATGATATGTACAAAAATGATATTAACTAAAAAAAAAGTTTCTTCAATTTAATCATGTATAAAAAAGAAAAGATAATTATATACAAATGTATTTCAAAAATGTTTTTTAAGTTTAATTTGTGTATAAAAAGTATTTAAATTAAGTTAGTGTGTTTAATTAAATTAAGAAATAAATTGTATATGTTTTAGAAACAATGGATTAATTGGGTTAGTATATAAAAAAGAAAATATTGTTTTTTTATTATAAAAATGGAAAGAGTTAGTATCTTTATCAAGAAGCAAAAAAAAATATAAAATAAATAATAAAAACAAAGGGTTAGCTGATTAATGAATATTGGATAAAAATGAAAAGAGATTGATGTTTAATGGGCTTAGGAAGGCAGACACGGGTTAAGCCCAAATCAAAGCCTGAAACGAAATTTAGGGTTAAGCGTGTTGTTTGTGGAACGAGGGTTAGGGCTAGAGGCAGCGACGGCGCGTTTGGTTCGTCTTCTCCGATTGGCAATTCCCTGAGCGTTCATCTCCGGCCACCAACGCAATCCATACTCTCTTCCCTCCAAGGCAATGGATACGTTGCTCCAGGTTTGTTTCAGTATTCCCTTTTTTCTTCTATAACCGATACGCGTGGAATTTGTTCTGAGCTCTTTATTTGTTTCGTTTTTTATGAGGTGAAGGGAAAGATATAGCAAATTCGTTACCTGATTCCTGGAGATGGAGGAGAGAAAAGGGATGCGTTGAGGAGGCCGGAGCGGTGAAGCTTGATGCTTGCTTGGACGCCTTCTTGGTAACTTCGTTCCTTGCTACTTATGATTTAAGGTTTGGATGATGATATGTACTGAGAAGTCTTCTTAAGATTCACTTTTCTTTTTCTCTTCTTCTTCCACTGTCTGCTTGAGGGTTTAGGACATTGCTGCCTTGCCTGTGATGAAGCTTTGCTTCTGAGGCTCTTTTGACGCTTTTGAATTGTTGCCTGAGTTTAAAATATGATGCCTTTTTGATGAAGCTTCTGAGTTCACCTTAAATTGCTTCTTTCCTCTTCTTCTTCCACTGTGATGCCTGTGATGAAGCTAGCTTCTGAGGCTTGGGTTATGTTTCGTGAATGATGCTTGGCTTTAGACTGGTTTACCAGGTTTTTGACAGGGTATTTTGGATGATGGTTTGGGTTCTTGATATCAGTTTTGGTAAGTATGGTTTGAAGGTTGAGGCTTGAGTTTTGTTTTTTCTGATATTGGTTAGATGACAGGGTATTGGTTTAGCATAAGATGGTGAGGTTATGATTTGGATTATCAGGTTTCTTGTTTGGCATAAAGGTTGAGTTTTTGAGTTGGGATCTCAGGTTTCTTGTGTTTGGCATAAAGGTTTGGTTATTGAGTTGGGATATCAGGTTTCTCGTGTTTGGCATAAAGGTTTGGTCATGGTGTTTTTGAGAATGTGCTATGTGGTGTTGAAGCTTGGTACAGTAGGTTTGAAAGTTGGGGCTTGAGTTTTTGGGTTTGAGGATGTTGGTATGGTGAGGTTATTTGTTTTCTAGTTCTTGTTCTGAGACTGATGCAGGTTTGGATGATGTTTTGTGGACAGTAGGCTGGTGTGAGTTTGGATAATGTTTTGTGGACAGTAGTGGTTTGATGCCTCTGCTGAACTGGTTTGTATCTCTCTTTTTTATCCTACTATGTTGGATTGCTTTTTGCCTGTGTATATTTTCTATATCTTTTGCCCTCTTCTCCCTGCTCTACTGTCTACTGCTGAACTGTCTTGCTGCTGAACTGCTATATCTCTGCTATGCTGAGTTTTGGCTTTATCTCTGCTATGCTGAGTTTTGGCTTTATCTCTCTGCTCTACTGTCTACTGCTGAACTGCTATATCTCTGCTATGCTTTATCTCTTTTCCTTCTCTCAAAGTACAGCTTACGATTTTATATGATATTTATCTGTACTGTTCTGAAGGGGCTGACTAAGGAAATGATGAAAAAGATAGTTTGCATCTTTATTTTGCATCTTTATCCTTTTGACAATTTGGACAGATTTTCTGCTTTTTTTGATATCTTTTTCTCAAATTTTCCCATGATAGCTTTTGAGCTTGTGACAGCAAATGTACTTCCTTGACTTTCTTTGAGTAGACTTTGTTTTGGATGGAAAGTTTGGATTGAACCTTTTCAGTTTGGATTGGATTTTGAATCTTGAATTTCTATGCAGCTTGAATTTCATAACTTATGCATTTTTGACATTTGCATTTCATGAGATAAAATAATCTTCCCTCTCTGTGAACCGGGAGAAATCCCGTGATTTGCAGAGAGGGCAACTGATCCCAGTCAGTGGCCCCTAATGATGAGCAATTTAACTGTCTTTTCCAATTAACTGCTTTTGACTTTTCTTGTTTCTTTTTCTTTTTGCAGATGAAAAATGGAATGCCGGAGCAGAGTGAGGAATGAAGAGTATTTAGAAAATAGGATACTTTTTCATTCTATTGTAATATTTAAATTAAATGTAAATTATTGTTTGTAACAACAATTTGTAAATAATTTAAATATCAATAAAAATTCAAATTATCTAATTAAATCTAATTTCTTTATTGTTTATTTATTTATTTAAAATTCTTAGAATTAACAATTGAAAAATAAATTCAATCATTTAATTTCAGAATAATAAATAGCTTAAATAAAACAACATTGACCAATTAAGTCCGTCTTATTCAACATCCAGAGCGAAGCAGCAATTAACTTAAATGGACTGATCAAGTGCAAAAATACTGTGAATTCAACACTGCATATATCTGACTGGCCCAATCAAAATGTACTGAATTCAAAACCATTGTCCTTTTTACTGATTAAACCAAGATAACGCGAATTTTAACCCGAATCTTGAAATAAACTGCAAAGTGCTGTGAAATTCAAAATCTTCTGAGAATATGCTCATAAAACTTAATCCCTGATTAAATGCCACATCACTCTTGCTTGACCAACAATCAATCAAACCCTAGGCCCACTGTATGAAACAAATCAGGGTTCTGAAACTCAGTAAAAACCCTAGTTTTGCTTGACTGTCAAGAAAAGTTTGTTTGCCCGATTCTTGAGCCAGTTTGAGAAGTCAGGAAATGCTTGAAGCTGAGATTTCTTGTGGAAAAGCGCGAGGGCAAATTTTGGGGTACAACAGTTGCCCCTGTTCAATCTCCTTTGACCTGAAGAGTTAGATTGGCAGGCTTGCCTTTCGCGACCTGAAGGTAAAAGGAGATTGGACACTAATGTGCCCAGAAAATTTGCACTTATCATAGTACTGGATGCGGGAATGGGCTTAGAGATGCCATTTGGAGATGGGCCTAACGATGCCATCTGGACGGGAGTTTTAGGAAAGTGTCCGAGCTTTAGACCCCTTCTGAATTGGGGGGTCTGAACAGGCAATAGGTTGACATCCGTGGTTGGGGGAACCTACAAGCCGTTTTCAGGAAGTCGTATCTAAATAAGTTGATAGATTAACATCCGTTACTTGGGAAGAATCCATGAACTGCTTTCAGAAGTCTTGAGGTTGAATCTGAACAAGTGATAGGTTAACATCCGTTTACTTGGAGAACCCGTGAACTGTTTTCAGAAGTCTTGAGGTTGAATCAGCAATAGAGCAGCATCCGTTGTTGGGAAGCTTCCGTAAACTAATTTCAAAGGTGCATCTGAACAAGCTGATAGATTAACATCCGTTACTTGGGAAGAATCCATGAACTGTTTTCAGAAGTCTTGAGGTTGAATCTGAACAAGTGATAGGTTAACATCCGTTTACTTGGAGAACCCGTGAACTGTTTTCAGAAGTCTTGAGGTTGAATCAGCAATAGAGCAGCATCCGTTGTTGGGAAGCTTCCGTAAACTAATTTCAAAGGTGCATCTGAACAAGCTGATAGATTAACATCCGTTACTTGGGAAGAATCCATGAACTGTTTTCAGAAGTCTTGAGGTTGAATCTGAACAAGTGATAGGTTAACATCCGTTTACTTGGAGAACCCGTGAACTGTTTTCAGAAGTCTTGAGGTTGAATCAGCAATAGAGCAGCATCCGTTGTTGGGAAGCTTCCGTAAACTAATTTCAAAGGTGCATCTGAACAAGCTGATAGATTAACATCCGTTACTTGGGAAGAATCCATGAACTGTTTTCAGAAGTCTTGAGGTTGAATCTGAACAAGTGATAGGTTAACATCCGTTTACTTGGAGAACCCGTGAACTGTTTTCAGAAGTCTTGAGGTTGAATCAGCAATAGAGCAGCATCCGTTGTTGGGAAGCTTCCGTAAACTAATTTCAAAGGTGCATCTGAACAAGCTGATAGATTAACATCCGTTACTTGGGAAGAATCCATGAACTGTTTTCAGAAGTCTTGAGGTTGAATCTGAACAAGTGATAGGTTAACATCCGTTTACTTGGAGAACCCGTGAACTGTTTTCAGAAGTCTTGAGGTTGAATCAGCAATAGAGCAGCATCCGTTGTTGGGAAGCTTCCGTAAACTAATTTCAAAGGTGCATCTGAACAAGCTGATAGATTAACATCCGTTACTTGGGAAGAATCCATGAACTGTTTTCAGAAGTCTTGAGGTTGAATCTGAACAAGTGATAGGTTAACATCCGTTTACTTGGAGAACCCGTGAACTGTTTTCAGAAGTCTTGAGGTTGAATCAGCAATAGAGCAGCATCCGTTGTTGGGAAGCTTCCGTAAACTAATTTCAAAGGTGCATCTGAACAAGCTGATAGATTAACATCCGTTACTTGGGAAGAATCCATGAACTGTTTTCAGAAGTCTTGAAGTTAAATTGTTTTATTCTGTCGATCGATCTTGCCTGAAAAAGGCGAAAAGTTAGTTGGATGCAATGCTATGATGCATGATACAATGTACATCATAGTTTTTATGAATGCAAATGGATGTGCATGTAAGCTGGAGAGCTGTCTTGCGTAGGATAGATGAATCCAGGCCATCGGGAGATAGGGGCACCTTGACCGCGGCTGGGGAAAATAAATCCTGGGTCATTGCTGGGGAGTGTTAAACTAGTAGACTTAATGCTGGGGAGGCCAGATTGAGAATCTTCAACTGGGAGATATGTATTTCTGAAGACTGACTCTACCGGGGAATGCTAGATTTTCCTCTAAAAACCTGTGGGGAGAAGATTCAAAAATCTGACTTCGCTGGGGATTGATCCGTTGAAGTTTTTTGATCTGCTGGGGATGCCGAATCTTGAACTCTGAGAAAAAAAGATCTCCGGAAGATTCTTTGGCTGGGGATAAACTTCTCCGGGGATAGTACTGATGAGTTATTATTGGGGGAATTCTGAGGAACTCCGCTGGGGATGGGAAGAATTCTGGCGAGTGACCTCTCCTGACGGTTAGTCGAGGATAAACCAGTTATACGCCTTTGTGAGAATAATTTTGAATAAAACTTGAAAGGGACGTCCGTACTCTGTGGGGATTACCTTGCGGAATCTTACGAGGATAAGCTCCGAGGGTCTGTTGGAGATAGACCTCAAGGTTTGTTAGGGACGTGGATTACAGATCTCGAGGGATTTCCTTTGGAAGAATGTTGAAATACTCGTTTGTACCTTCATCCTATCAGTAATCCTTTTCTTAGGTTCAACTAGGAAGTGATCATGTTTCAAATGCATATGCCTATTTAACAAAACATTGGACGTTTCTCAAAATAAAACAAATAGTGCAAGGGAAAAAGGAAAAGGGAAATGACACAAATTTTGGGAAGAGTATTTGTATTGATTTTCTTTGAGTATATTTATACAAGGGAAACAATCATCCTAGTAAGAGGATCTTGTCGTAAATATTTGAAAAATTTAAAACAAAGATGGCTATGTGAAATAATTCCATGAGATCCCACTCTGCTGTAGCTTTCACAACTCCGAACATCTGTCCATTCCATGCCTCATTTGACGATGACTGGATTGATCAGAAACCTGGGACCGGTTGATGAAGAGACTGTCTTTGAAGTAATCTGACGAGACATAGTTATACGCTTAAATTCCCTAACTTTTGCCTGAATCGCCCTTTCGGGTTTTCGATCCACCGGGAAACCCCTTTTTGCCCAAGCCGCCCTTTCGGGTTTTCGACTTGCCGGGTGTACAGATTTTTTTGTTTTTATCCCTAATTTTTGCCTGAACCGCCCTTTCGGGTTTTCGGTTCACCGGGATGCCCATTTTTGCCCAAGCCGCCCTTTCGGGTTTTCGACTTGTCGGGTTATTTTATGCGTAGTATCTTTTGACTATGTCTGCGTTCGCAGGGTGCGGCAAATCGTCGCCGTCCATGGTGGTTAGAATCATCGCACCACCAGAGAATACGCTCTTGATTACAAACGGTCCTTCGTATGTAGGAGTCCATTTGCCCCTGGGATCATTTTGCGGTAGGATAATCCGCTTGACTACTAGATCCCCAACTTGATATTCCTGACGTCTGACTTTCTTATTGAAGGCCTTGATCATTCGTTTTTGATACGTCTGACCATGACATACAGCGGCAAGTCGCTTTTCGTCGATCAGATTGAGTTGATCAAGTCGGGTCTGAATCCACTCATCTTCATTCAAACCTGCGTCTTTCATGATTCTCAGAGACGGGATCTGAACTTCCATAGGCAAAACGGCTTCCATGCCGTAAACCAAAGAAAACGGGGTTGCCCCGGTTGAGGTACGTATTGTCGTACGGTATCCATGCAGCGCAAACGGCAACATCTCATGCCAGTCTTTGTAAGTGACTGTCATTTTCTGAATGATCTTCTTGATATTTTTGTTCGCAGCTTCAACAGCACCGTTCATCTTTGGTCTATAGGGAGATGAATTGTGATGATAAATCTTGAACTGTTCGCATAACGCAGTGATCATTGTATTATTCAGATTGGTACCGTTGTCTGTGATGATTCTGTCTGGAACACCATACCGACATATGAGATTTTGCTTGATAAAGCGGGCAACCACATTTTTGGTGACGGAGGCGAAGGAAGCTGCTTCGACCCATTTAGTGAAGTAGTCAATGGCAACCAAGATGAAGCGATGTCCGTTGGAAGCCGTGGGTTTGATCTCTCCAATCATATCAATGCCCCACATCGCAAAGGGCCATGGAGCAGTTAGAACGTTGAGAGGAACCGGAGGGACATGAACTTTGTCGGCATAGACCTGACATTTATGACAAGTACGGGAATGTTGATGGCAATCAGCCTCCATGGTAGACCAATAATAGCCTGCCCTTAGGATCTTCTTAGCCATTGTATGTCCGCTCAGGTGAGTGCCAAATGTGCCGCTGTGTATATCAGTCATGATTAACTCTGCTTCAGCCTTATCCACACATCGGAGTAATACACAATCATGACCTCGTTTGTAGAGGATGCCGTTGCTCAGGAAGAATTTAGCGGCGAATTTCCTTAAGAACTTCTTGTCATTCACGGAAGCTCCTTCGGGATAATCTTGGGTCTCGAGATACCTTTTGATTTCATGGAACCAAGGTTGTTCCACTACTTCTTCGGTGTTAATCTCGTGACAATGCGCTGGTTCATCCATTCGCTCGATGGTGATTTGGGGAGCCTCGTTATCCCAATTGAGTTTAAACATGGAGGACATTGTGGCTAGAGCATCTGCTAGCTGATTCTCTTCCCGCGGAAAGTGCTCGAAGGTAATTTGCTCGAAATGAGGCAACAACGTCAGAACATGTTCTTTGTATGGAATAAGATTGGGATGCTTGGTATCCCAGTCTCCTTTGATTTGGCTAATGACCAAAGCCGAGTCCCCGAATACAATCAGAGATTTGATCCCCAAGTCTATGGCAGCCTTGAGGCCAAAGATGCAGGCTTCATATTCCGCCATATTGTTTGTGCAGCTGAAACAAAGTCGGGCCGTGAAAGGAGTGTGGCATCCTTCCGGAGAAATAAGTACCGCGCCAATGCCGTTTCCGAGTGCATTTGAGGCACCATCAAAGTACAGGGTCCATCGGGATCCCTTTTCGGGTCCGTCATACGGTCCGTCATCTTTAATGTTGTCCAAACTCATGATGTCCTCGTCCGGGAAATCAAATTTCATGGGTTGATAGTCTTCGATAGCTTGATGAGCCAAATGGTCCGCTAGCACACTCCCTTTTATAGCCTTTTGGGTGGTATATTGGATGTCATACTCGGTCAAGATCATTTGCCATCTGGCTATCCTTCCTGATAAAGCGGGCTTTTCGAAGACATATTTAATAGGATCCATTTTGGATATCAACAAGGTAGTATGAGTCAACATATACTGTCTTAGTCGGCGAGCAGCCCATACCAAAGCGCAGCAAGTTTTCTCGAGCAGCGAGTAGCGAGTCTCACAGTCGGTAAACTTTTTGCTAAGGTAATAAATGGCATGTTCTTTTCGACCAGACTCGTCATGCTGGCCCAAAACACACCCCATTGAATTGTCCAAAACTGTCAAATACATGATCAATGGTCTTCCTTCGACGGGTGGCATCAGAATAGGAGGTTCTAGCAAATATTCCTTGATTCTATCGAAAGCAGCTTGGCAGTCGTCGTTCCATTCAATTATCTGATCTTTCTTCAAGAGTTTGAAAATTGGCTCACAGGTAGAAGTCAGATGTGAAATGAATCTGGCAATATAGTTTATGCGCCCCAAGAAACCTCTAACTTCCTTTTCAGTACGAGGCGTAGGCATCTCTTGTATTGCTTTCACTTTTGCCGGGTCGACTTCAATGCCTTTGTTGCTTACGATGAATCCCAGGAGTTTACCGGACCTAACTCCAAAAGTGCATTTACTTGGATTTAGCCTGAGTTTGTATTCTTTCAATCTGGCAAACAGCTTTTCCAGATGTTCAAGGTGCTCCTCCTCTGTTTGTGACCGGGCTATCATATCGTCCACGTAAACTTCAATCTCATGATGTATCATGTCATGAAATAGAGCTACCATGGCGCGTTGATAGGTTGCTCCTGCGTTCTTCAACCCGAATGGCATCACCTTGTAACAGAAAGTGCCCCATTGCGTGACAAAAGTTGTTTTCTCCATGTCCTCGGGGGCCATTTTGATTTGATTGTAGCCGGAGAATCCATCCATGAAAGAGAACACCTTGTGCTGAGCTGTATTGTCAATTAGGATGTCAATGTGAGGTAGCGGAAAATCATCCTTAGGGCTGGCCCTATTCAAATCCCTATAGTCCACGCACATTCTGACTTTGCCGTCCTTCTTAGGTACTGGCACAATGTTAGCGACCCATTGAGGATAGGATGTGACAGCCAGAAAGCCAGCATTGAACTGCTTCATCACTTCTGCTTTGATTTTTTCGGACATGTCAGGCCTCATTCGGCGAACTTTTTGTTTGATCGGTGGACAGTCTTCTCTTGTGGGGAGACGGTGAACGACGATGTCGGTGTCTAGGCCCGGCATGTCTTCATAGGACCAAGCGAAGATCTCAACATACTCATTCAATAACTGTACCAAGCGTTTCTTGACTTCTGGTTCCAGATTGGCACCCATTTGTACCTCCTTCCGAGTTTCCTCGGTCCCCAAGTTGATAGTTTCCAACGGCTCTTTATGCGGTAAGATGGCCCTCTCCTCTTGTTGCAGGAGCCTGGCTAGCTCCCCTGGTACTTCACAACCCTCGTCGTCCTCATACTCGGCTAGATTGACCAGGTCTTCAGAGTTATTGAAAGATACAGCAGAATGGTCACCCATGGAATCCGGAGGGGATGGGTACCTGCATTGGTGAGTGTGGGTGTGTGTAAGGGATAGCCATCCTTAAACAAAAATGCAGAAGGAAAAAGAATGAACACAAGCAGTTTATCAAATGAAAAACGTCCAATGAATCATTAAACATGGCATATGAATATGAAAAACAGTCAAAACCCTTACAAGTGGACCTACATGCCCCGGGTAAGGCAGGAGGCGGAAAGATAGTGTACTGATTGTTTGAATATAAAAATATTACAGACCAAAATAGAAAATGTTTGATAGATAAATTACTGAGGAATAAAAGTGACAGGGACAAAATCTTTAGCTTCCCAATTGTTCAGCCCTCCTCTGACCGTCGGATGAATCCACTCTTCAAAGTTGCTTTCTTCATCTTCATCTTCCAGGGCATTAACTTGGTAATGGGAAATCTTGACTGGCGCTCTCTCAATCTTTGATCGGCGCATAGCCTTCTGACCAGCGGTGGTGAAGCCTAAACCAAGCTTATCAACCTTATGCGGAAAGTCGGGTAGCTGCCCCCATGCCGAATTCTTTCCTTCTTTAACTGCAGCCCTTGCATCCTCTAGAGATGCCATCCTGGCCATCTGCCTTGGTGTCTCAGCTGCCAACTTCGTCACTGCTATCTGAGGGAACACTTCTTCGAAATGTTGAAATGGTGTCTCGATGAACTCCCCTTCGACTTCCACGTACCGGAAAGAATTTAAATGGCTAATCATGTACTCTTCCTCGCCATGGACAGTAACGATTTTACCCTTTACAGGATATTTCAGCATTTGGTGCAAGGAGGAGGTGACTGCCCCAGCATGGTGTATCCAAGGTCTACCCAGCAGGCAGGAGTATGATGGACGGATGTCCATTACATAGAAAGTGGATTTGAACACCTCGGTACCTATCTTGACAGGAATTTCAACTTCTCCATGGACCATTCTTTTCGACCCATCGAAGGCTCTGACGATGATATCACTCGGCTTCAATTCCAACCCTTCGCAATCTAACCGGTCCAGGGCCTTCTTAGGCAAAACATTCAGTGATGAACCGGTATCAACCAAAACATGTGCAAGGGTGGTTCCGCGACACTCGATTGAAATATGTAACGCATCATTGTGATTTCGGCCCTTAGGGGTCAGGTCGGCATCAGAAAAACCTAATCCATTGTCTGCGGTCAGGCTAGCCACGCAATGTTGAAATTGATCTGCGGAGGTTTCTTGAGGCACATGAGCTTCCTTTAGAAACTTAATCAAAGCTTGAGCGTGCGCTTCTGAGCAAAGCAACAGTGCCAACATGGAGATCTTGGAGGGGGTTTGCCCCAACTGTTCCACCACATCATAGTCACTTTTCTTGATTATCCTCAAAATTTCGTCCATCTCTTTCTTGGAAGCTTCCGGAATCGCCAAGGGTTGAGCCCTCGTCCTGACGGGCTCATCTTGTATTCCTTTTCCTTTATCGGCGATGGTAGGAGAGACGGTACTAGGAACGAAAATTTCTTTGATCAAAGGAGTTCTGGCAGAGAGTCTTGCTGGTGCAGGGATGACTTCTTTTACTGATGAGGGTCCAAAGACTGCTTTTGGAGGAGCAATCTCTGGAGAAAATATCCTCCCACTTCTGGTGATTTTGCTGGTGCCCGCAATGTTACTGATGCTGGCTTCATCATCATCTGAATCCTCTTCAATTATTTCAACTTGCTTGATACCATGGTAGTAGATGTCACCACCATAGTTCCACGGTATCGACTTCTCGGAGACATAGGGAACCGGCCCCGGCCTCGTTATCTTCAATGGTATGGACTTTGCAACTGGCGTAATCTTAACTGGCTTTCTAACGGCCTCGGGAAGATTGGCGTGGATGGTTATGATTGAGATACTTTCAACGTGAACTGGAACAACAGGAACTTTCTCGAACAAAATTTGTCGGCTATCTATGAGGCCTTGGATGCCTTCCTTTAGTAGCGGACAACCCAACGGCAGAGAGTGACAACAGTAACAGTCTTCATTACATCCCGGGAAGATCCCGGCCCTTAACAAATTTAGCTTAACGGTTAACAGTGGAGTAGTTAGATCACTAACGTCAGTAACATACCGATCCTCTTCAATGGCGTTGACGTTCCGACCGTGCTTCGGCATAGGTGCAGAGATCACATTGGGTTTTTCTGGAGCGTCAAACTCTACCTCCTTGGCGTCTATTAAGTCCTGGATCTTATGCTTGAGGGCCCAGCAATCGTTGGTGTCATGCCCAACGCTGTCTGAATGATAGGCGCACTTAGCATTGGCATGGTAGTGTGGAGAGGATGTGTTGACATTCTTTGGCGCTTCTTTGATAGAGGCTAGATTCAATTTCAACAGGTGGGGAAGTACCTGTGCTGGGGTCATATTGATACGAGTGAACTGCCGTTGTGGCCTTTCCACCCGTTGCTGGTTTGGTCTAGATGGGTTGTAGCGAGGCTGCTCGCTTGGAGCATTTTGGATCATCACGGCCCCCACAGTCGGCCGACGCTCCGTCTTCCCTGCTCTCCTTTGAGAATATACCATAGCTGTCTCCTTCTTAAACGGCTTCTTCTCCATACTTGCGGCGACACCCTTCTGAATTTTTCCCGACTTGATGCCAGCCTCGATTCTCTCACCTGTTAAGATCAAATCAGTAAATCCCGCGGAAGAGTTACCGATTAAATGATTGAAAAATGGCCCAGATAGGGTCCCCAGAAACATATCAACGAGCTCACGATCGGTTAAAGGAGGCTGCACCCTGCCAGCCAAATCCCTCCACTTTTGTGCGTATTCCTTGAATCCCTCACTTGTTCCTAGCGACATACCCTGAAGTTGGGTACGGGTAGGAGCAAGATCGGAATTATACTGGTATTGTTTATAGAAAGCGGTGGCCAAATCTTCCCAATTCCTGACACTGGTTCCCTCTAACTGA
The DNA here is from genome assembly GCA_948472305.1 of Vicia faba. Taxonomy (NCBI): domain Eukaryota; kingdom Viridiplantae; phylum Streptophyta; class Magnoliopsida; order Fabales; family Fabaceae; genus Vicia; species Vicia faba. The sequence goes on along the minus strand of OX451739.1, from coordinate 1,497,514,103 downwards.
TAAAACCATTCCAACTGGGCTCCCGCCAGACTGTCTTGAAAGAAATGAATCCAGAGATTTTTATCAGCTGTATAGGGCTGAATCTTCCTCACATAGGACCTGAGGTGCATCTTGGGGCAGGACAGCCCGTCATACCTTACAAATGCCGGCACCTTGAACTTTGGAGGAATCACAATTCCGGCGACCAAGCCCATGTCTTCAAAATCCAGACCCGGCACCCTCTGCAATTCCATTGCAGCCAATCTGTCCTCCAAGCCCTTGTACTTGTCGTCAGCGGGAGGATACTGCTGGTCCGAATAATCCTCGTCTTCTTCCACGTCTTCCTCTTCCGCATCAGACTCGGAAGGCACTGCAACCCGATCTCTTTTACTAGTCCCCTCGTCAGAAGTAGGAGGAAATTCGAGCACCCTCCGAGCTTCTCTGTCAAACCTTCTCCCCAAAGTAGCCACTCTGACCCTCTTTTTCTTCTTCACTGGGTCTTTGCTCTCCAGATGAGCCTTGATATCCTCCTGACTCTTGACCAAGGTCATCAAGAGTTGCTGGAATTGTGCATTCTGGGCTTGTAGGTCTTTGACCGTTTGCTCGAGATCCATCCTACTGAAATAAACAGCAGATAGATAAGGAAACCTGGAGCGAGACCTGCTTATGCATATGATGAATGGTATGCTGATGTATGCAATGCATTCAAGGATTTAGGACATTCAAAATCGTTTCAGACAAAGAAGAACGCACGTCATATTAAGAAGAAATCTGTTAATACATAGATGCCCCATGGGCCAGATGTTACAACATAAACCTCTTAAGGCAGAAAGACATTGCGCATCCTCTTCGGTGCGATGTAGGCGTTGAGGGCCTCTTGCTCGTGGAGTCGGCGGGTAAGCTCTAGGACCTTCTTTTCACTGGCGTAGTAGCTAGCTTCAAAAGTGTTCCGTTCCTCCTTGAGCTGAATCCAACTCCTCTGCATTTCTTCCCACGATGTAGGCATGTCTGGATGTAGGATGGTGTAGGGGACCTCTCCTTCATGGACGGGCTCTTTGATCACTGGGAGTACATGGGGATAAGGCATCATCAGACTTTGAGCGCGGGCTCGTACCCACTTGAGGTAGGGCTCAAGAGGGATGGAGTTCTTGTGTCCCAGGGTCTTGCTATCAATCTTGTTGAGTTTTCCCCAAGCTCTGATGAAGCTTTGGCGAAGTCCTTGCATATCGCCGTCGAAGTCAAAAACTAGGCTAGGAATCAGCATGTCATGAGGGCCATCCCTCCGTGCGTACCCAAATTGCCTCAAAGCTAGGCAAGGGTTGTAGGTGATACCTCCCCTAATTCCAAGTAAAGGGACATTGGGAAATTCTCCGCAACGATCGACGATGATGATATTTTCTCTCGACCGAGAACACCAATGTATATCAGCATGAGTGAGGGTCATCAATCGCTGGGACCACCTTACACCTTGATCATTCTTCAGGACAGATTGTGGAAGGTGCGAAATAAACCACCTTGCGAGGATAGGAGTGCAGCACATGAGAACACCCCTCCTTCTCATTGTTCGTGTGTAAAATGAGTGAAGGATGTCTCCAAGCAATGTTGGAATTGGATTTCTGGACAAGAAGATTTTGACGGCGTTGACATCTACCAATTGGTCAGGATTTGGGAATAGGACTAACCCATAGATAAGGAGTGCCACAATTTCTTCAAATGCTTGCAGGTCCAATGAGTTCCAACATTCTTGCGCCTTCTCAAACAAGAATTTTGCTAAGAATCCTTTGACACCGCTTCTGGTTTCCCAATGCCCCTTGATTTCAGACGGTTGTAGATGTAATGCTCGAGCAACATCTTCAGGCTTTGGTTCCTTCTCCGTACCGTTGAAGGGTAGTTGATTAAGGATAGGGATTCTTAGGAGTTGAGAAAACTCCTCCAAAGTGGGCACCAACTGATAATCCGGGAAAGTGAAGCAATGGTGAAGGGGGTCAAAGAACTGAAATAGCACTTTCATCATGTCTTCTTCGATGTTGGTGTTGACTAGGTTGAGCAGTCTACCATGTCTTTCACTGAAGGCTGAATTTTCCGGAATCCTTGAGGTGAGCTCCTTGAGTTGAGGAGAGATTTTCACAAGGTTGACTTGAATGGTGTTTCTGCGAGGAATTTCCATGGCCTACAAAACAAGAACAATGATGAAGGTCTAAACCCTTGAAATGGTTAGTAAATGCATATGATGCTTCATGATGTTTATGATGTATGCATAAAACATGTGTACAAGCAAATCACACCAAACCCTAGTTTCAGGCTTGCATGGGGTTTCACAGGTAAGTACCCTCTTGAGTGTAGTTGGCTTAAAACCTGTCCTATAAATAGTAACCGGGTTCTAAGGAGCTCAATATCACTGGATTGCTTTCATTGTTCATTGTTTTGGTTTAGCCACTTAACTGGCGACCAAAATATTCCAAGAAAGCAACCCTCAATGAGTGTAGTATCGAGTATCTACCAACTTCGGACTGCACCAAAGCCGGTCATCTCACTACTCCTAATAAAAGGCCAAGATGGTCAAGTAAGGTTCTAGGTCATTAGTGCTTAGTGACATCGCTCAGCGGCCCCGTACTCTCCTTGATTGAACTCAAGGGTTACCGGTACTCACAAATATGTCGCACTAATATAGCTATTGCTTAGACCGTGTCGGTATACCCCGCACAGTTTCCACAACGTATTGCTATCTATGAATGTTTCCCCAAAATCCGGGCGGAGGATTATAGACCCAAACAATAGAACCAAGGTATAAAGCAAGCAAACCAACCAATTAGTCATGCAAGAAAGTGATCTAAGCCCTAAGGTAACCCCACTTTAAACATCCTCCCCAGCAGAGTCGCCAGTTCTGTGATACGGTGGGAGAACTGACTAGTGTTTTGCATTCGTATTCGCACTTGTGCGGTTAGCAAGAGTCGCCACCGACTTTTTATTTTATCCTAAAGGAAAGGTTAAAAAGCACAGCAAAAACCTTTTGAGATATTTCGTGGGTTCGGGGGGTAGATTATGAAAAGGGAAGGTATTAGCACCCTTTTCATCCATGGTTATCCATGGGCTCTTAGTTACTTGGCTTTTTAGATCACTTGCCTTGTTTTTCGATTGCTTTGAAAATAGTGCGTGTGTGGGTTGTTTTGAAAATGTTTTGGAAAAAGATGCCTTGTCTTAGGCCAACCTTGTAATAATTCTTTACTCGAACGTTTTACAAAGGTGCATATCTCTTCGAAAAGATGTTTCAAAAGTTTGAAAAGTTTGATTTTTTGAAAGTGTTGTGGATTGTGTTTTTTTTTTGAAATTAGGCAAGTGTTTTTGCAAGTTTGATCTCAAGTAACTAAGAGTTTTTTTTGTCTACCCTATTGTACTCGAGGGTTTTTGTCATGTTTTAACCCCTTTTAACAATTTTGTTCCACCATTGAAATTGATGGGCAATCTTGCGTTTAGGAAGTTTATTCGGGACGGGCGCGGGTCATCGTATGGACCACGAATGCAATGGTGCCAAGTGTCTTTGGCAATTTGCTTGAAGGGACTTGATCATTTTGATAGGCGACTTTCGAAAGCGTCATCGAGGGACTTATGATCATTTGATTTTGTTTTGCCAAAGACATTCGACGTGCAAGCATGGCCCATTTGGAAGGCAACATGTGGGATTACCCTAGGGGGCGCAAGTGTGATTGTGTATTGATTACATGCATTTGTCTTGTATTAGGTTATCTAGCGTTTGATTTTATGTACATACAAACCCTAGGTCTAACCATGGTATAATTGAAAAGCTGTAAATTGCGGAATGTAAATCTACGCTATTACAAAATAATGTCCGGGAGTGGGGGTATAAATGTACAAGGGGATGAGACTTATAGTACTTACAACCAAATCGAATGTCGCAATCAAAATATAAATGTCAAATGTATAAATGTAAGATAAAATGTGTGTAGGGCAATATATTGTGTAAGTGTAAATATGTACAAATGCGAATTATGAAATTGAGTCGTATTAGGGTTTTGACCTAGATAACGTTTTAATCTGTATTTTTGATTTATATGAATTATGTACAAATGAAGGGTTTTGATTAAGTGTTAAGTTTTAATTGGAGAGTATTTTAGTCAAAATGTTTGTAATTTTAAATATTAGAAGAGAAATGTATTGAATTATTATGTATGAAAAAAAATGTTAATTAAAAAGTTTAATTTTAATTATGTATGAGAATGTATGATATGTACAAAAATGATATTAACTAAAAAAAAAGTTTCTTCAATTTAATCATGTATAAAAAAGAAAAGATAATTATATACAAATGTATTTCAAAAATGTTTTTTAAGTTTAATTTGTGTATAAAAAGTATTTAAATTAAGTTAGTGTGTTTAATTAAATTAAGAAATAAATTGTATATGTTTTAGAAACAATGGATTAATTGGGTTAGTATATAAAAAAGAAAATATTGTTTTTTTATTATAAAAATGGAAAGAGTTAGTATCTTTATCAAGAAGCAAAAAAAAATATAAAATAAATAATAAAAACAAAGGGTTAGCTGATTAATGAATATTGGATAAAAATGAAAAGAGATTGATGTTTAATGGGCTTAGGAAGGCAGACACGGGTTAAGCCCAAATCAAAGCCTGAAACGAAATTTAGGGTTAAGCGTGTTGTTTGTGGAACGAGGGTTAGGGCTAGAGGCAGCGACGGCGCGTTTGGTTCGTCTTCTCCGATTGGCAATTCCCTGAGCGTTCATCTCCGGCCACCAACGCAATCCATACTCTCTTCCCTCCAAGGCAATGGATACGTTGCTCCAGGTTTGTTTCAGTATTCCCTTTTTTCTTCTATAACCGATACGCGTGGAATTTGTTCTGAGCTCTTTATTTGTTTCGTTTTTTATGAGGTGAAGGGAAAGATATAGCAAATTCGTTACCTGATTCCTGGAGATGGAGGAGAGAAAAGGGATGCGTTGAGGAGGCCGGAGCGGTGAAGCTTGATGCTTGCTTGGACGCCTTCTTGGTAACTTCGTTCCTTGCTACTTATGATTTAAGGTTTGGATGATGATATGTACTGAGAAGTCTTCTTAAGATTCACTTTTCTTTTTCTCTTCTTCTTCCACTGTCTGCTTGAGGGTTTAGGACATTGCTGCCTTGCCTGTGATGAAGCTTTGCTTCTGAGGCTCTTTTGACGCTTTTGAATTGTTGCCTGAGTTTAAAATATGATGCCTTTTTGATGAAGCTTCTGAGTTCACCTTAAATTGCTTCTTTCCTCTTCTTCTTCCACTGTGATGCCTGTGATGAAGCTAGCTTCTGAGGCTTGGGTTATGTTTCGTGAATGATGCTTGGCTTTAGACTGGTTTACCAGGTTTTTGACAGGGTATTTTGGATGATGGTTTGGGTTCTTGATATCAGTTTTGGTAAGTATGGTTTGAAGGTTGAGGCTTGAGTTTTGTTTTTTCTGATATTGGTTAGATGACAGGGTATTGGTTTAGCATAAGATGGTGAGGTTATGATTTGGATTATCAGGTTTCTTGTTTGGCATAAAGGTTGAGTTTTTGAGTTGGGATCTCAGGTTTCTTGTGTTTGGCATAAAGGTTTGGTTATTGAGTTGGGATATCAGGTTTCTCGTGTTTGGCATAAAGGTTTGGTCATGGTGTTTTTGAGAATGTGCTATGTGGTGTTGAAGCTTGGTACAGTAGGTTTGAAAGTTGGGGCTTGAGTTTTTGGGTTTGAGGATGTTGGTATGGTGAGGTTATTTGTTTTCTAGTTCTTGTTCTGAGACTGATGCAGGTTTGGATGATGTTTTGTGGACAGTAGGCTGGTGTGAGTTTGGATAATGTTTTGTGGACAGTAGTGGTTTGATGCCTCTGCTGAACTGGTTTGTATCTCTCTTTTTTATCCTACTATGTTGGATTGCTTTTTGCCTGTGTATATTTTCTATATCTTTTGCCCTCTTCTCCCTGCTCTACTGTCTACTGCTGAACTGTCTTGCTGCTGAACTGCTATATCTCTGCTATGCTGAGTTTTGGCTTTATCTCTGCTATGCTGAGTTTTGGCTTTATCTCTCTGCTCTACTGTCTACTGCTGAACTGCTATATCTCTGCTATGCTTTATCTCTTTTCCTTCTCTCAAAGTACAGCTTACGATTTTATATGATATTTATCTGTACTGTTCTGAAGGGGCTGACTAAGGAAATGATGAAAAAGATAGTTTGCATCTTTATTTTGCATCTTTATCCTTTTGACAATTTGGACAGATTTTCTGCTTTTTTTGATATCTTTTTCTCAAATTTTCCCATGATAGCTTTTGAGCTTGTGACAGCAAATGTACTTCCTTGACTTTCTTTGAGTAGACTTTGTTTTGGATGGAAAGTTTGGATTGAACCTTTTCAGTTTGGATTGGATTTTGAATCTTGAATTTCTATGCAGCTTGAATTTCATAACTTATGCATTTTTGACATTTGCATTTCATGAGATAAAATAATCTTCCCTCTCTGTGAACCGGGAGAAATCCCGTGATTTGCAGAGAGGGCAACTGATCCCAGTCAGTGGCCCCTAATGATGAGCAATTTAACTGTCTTTTCCAATTAACTGCTTTTGACTTTTCTTGTTTCTTTTTCTTTTTGCAGATGAAAAATGGAATGCCGGAGCAGAGTGAGGAATGAAGAGTATTTAGAAAATAGGATACTTTTTCATTCTATTGTAATATTTAAATTAAATGTAAATTATTGTTTGTAACAACAATTTGTAAATAATTTAAATATCAATAAAAATTCAAATTATCTAATTAAATCTAATTTCTTTATTGTTTATTTATTTATTTAAAATTCTTAGAATTAACAATTGAAAAATAAATTCAATCATTTAATTTCAGAATAATAAATAGCTTAAATAAAACAACATTGACCAATTAAGTCCGTCTTATTCAACATCCAGAGCGAAGCAGCAATTAACTTAAATGGACTGATCAAGTGCAAAAATACTGTGAATTCAACACTGCATATATCTGACTGGCCCAATCAAAATGTACTGAATTCAAAACCATTGTCCTTTTTACTGATTAAACCAAGATAACGCGAATTTTAACCCGAATCTTGAAATAAACTGCAAAGTGCTGTGAAATTCAAAATCTTCTGAGAATATGCTCATAAAACTTAATCCCTGATTAAATGCCACATCACTCTTGCTTGACCAACAATCAATCAAACCCTAGGCCCACTGTATGAAACAAATCAGGGTTCTGAAACTCAGTAAAAACCCTAGTTTTGCTTGACTGTCAAGAAAAGTTTGTTTGCCCGATTCTTGAGCCAGTTTGAGAAGTCAGGAAATGCTTGAAGCTGAGATTTCTTGTGGAAAAGCGCGAGGGCAAATTTTGGGGTACAACACCATCTAAGGTAGATGATGTGTTACAGTGGGAAACTCTAAAGTCGCCTACCGAGATTAGAAGCTTTTTGGGATTAGCTGGTTATTACAGAAGGTTTATTAAAGGTTATTCTAAGTTGGAACTTTCGTTGACTAAGTTGACTTGTAAGGGTAGAGCTTTTGTATGGGATGCTCAGTGTGAAGAAAGATTTACGGAATTGAAGAAAAGATTGACGTTGGCTCCAATATTGACATTACCTAATCCAGGAGAACCTTTTGTGGTATATTGTGATGCTTCCAAGATGGGTTTGGGAGGTGTGCTTATGCAGAATGAGAAGGTGGTTGCTTATGCGTCAAGGCGGTTGAGGAATCACGAAAAGAATTATCCTACGCATGATTTAGAGCTTGATGCAGTTGTTTTTGTGTTGAAGATTTGGAGGCATTATCTTTATGGTTCTAGATTTGAAGTATTTAGAGACCATAAGAGTTTGAAGTATTTGTTTGATCAGAAGGAATTGAATCTGAGACAATGAAGATGGTTGGAGTTGTTAAAGGATTATGATTTCGGTTTGAATTATTATCTAGGAAAGGAGAATGTGGTGGCTGATGCTTCAAGTCGAAAGACTTTACATATGTCAGCAATGATGGTTAAAGATTTGGAATTAATTGAACAGTTCTGAGATATGAGCTTAGTATGCGAAGTGACACCGCATAGTGTTACATTGGGGATGTTGAAGATTAAGAATGATTTTCTGGATAATATTAAACAAGTTCAAAAGTTGGACGTGAAATCGGTAGACTCGATGGTTGGGTTCAATCAGTTCGAGAGTAAATACTTTAAGTTAGATGCGCAAGGTGTGTTAAGATTCCTCAATCAAATTTGCATTCCTGGTGATTCAGAGAAGAAGGAAGTGATTGTTGAGGAAAGTCTTAGAAGAAAGTTGAGCATTCATCCGGGAGCTACAAAAATGTATCAAGATTTAAAGGATTTGTTTTGGTGGCCTAGAATGAAGAGTGATGTGGCTTGGTTTGTGTATGCATGTTTAACTTGTCAGAAGTCGAAAGTTGAACATCAGAAGCCTGCAGTGTTGATGCAACCGTTAGAAGTTCTAGAATGGATATGGGATAGCATTTTGAAGGACTTTGTGACAGGATTACCTAACACTCCAAGGGGACATGATTCAATTTGGATTATTTTTTATAGGCTTACAAAGTAGGCTCATTTTATTCCTATTAACATCAATTTTCCAGTATCAAAGTTGGCATAGATTTACACTACTGTAATTGTAAAGCTGCATTGTGTTCCTTTATATATTGTGTCAGATAGAGATCTGAGGTTTACGTTTGATTTTTGGAAGAGTTTGCAAGAGGCGTTGGGTTCTAAGTTGAGGTTGATTTCAGAGTATAATCCTCAGAAGGATGGTCAGACGGAAAGAACTATTCAGTCGTTAGATGATTTGTTGAGAGAATGTGTTCTTGAGCAGGGAGGTTCGTGGGATACTTATCTTCCGTTGATAGAGTTCACTCATAATAACAGTTACCATTCTAGTATTGGAATGGCACCTTTCAAAGCGTTGTATGGTCGGAGATGTAGAACTCCTTTATGTTGGCATGAACCTAGAGAAAATGTAGTACTTGGACTTGAACTTGTTTGCGAGACTCTTGAGAAGGTGAAGTTAATTCGAGAAAAGATGAAAGCTTCCCAAAGTAGACAAAAGAGTTATCATGACTAGCGAAGGAAAGATTTAGAATTTCAATCAGGTGACCATGTGTTTTTTAGTGTTAAAATTATGACTGGTGTTGGGCGAGCATTGAAGTCTAAGAAGCTCACTTCTTGTTTTACTGGTCCGCACCAAATTTCAGAAAGAGTTGGGAATGTTGCTTATAGAGTGGTTTTACAGCCTAATCTTTCGAATTTGCATGATGTTTTCCATGTGTCACATCTCCGGAAGTATATTTCATATCCATCTCATGTGATTCATATGGATGATGTGCAAGTACGGGATACTCTTACTATGGAGACGATGCGTATACGAATCACGGATCGTGAGATAAAGACTCTAAGAGGCAAGGAGATTGCTTTGGTGAAAGTAGTCTGGTTAGGGGCTGCCGGAGAAATCATGACTTAGGATTTGGAAAGTAATATGTGGGACTCATATCCTGAGTTGTTTGAATAAGGTAAATTTTCGAGGACGAAAATATTCTAAGTGGGGGAGAGTTGTAACGCCTGTTTATTTAATTAAATTATTTCTGGTTATTTGTTGAAGTTGTGAGATGTTGTGGATTGTTGGCATAAGTTGTTAAATTATTATCAATTAATTAGTTGATTAATAATAATAATAATAATAATGTTGGAATTAATAGTATTAGTTGTTGGGCTTGTTTTGTTGATAGACGTAGTAGTAAGGGGGTGTGAGAATTAGGCCCAATGGAAATAATAATATTATTGAGTTTATTTATAATATTAGAAAAATAGGTTTTTGTCAAGAAGAAGAGGAATAAGGGTTGGAAGAGAGAAAGAGAACGTAGAAGTTGTAGAGCAAAGAAGAAAAGAGGCAAAGCGGGATTCAATCAAAAAATCGTAGAGAGACCTTCAATCCAAGGTAAGGGTGGAGTTTTGGCTCTATAGTTGAGTTTATGATGCATGTTATGTAGGGATTGGGTTGTGGAAAACTGTTGTTGTGTGTGATTGTTGTATGAATAAATTGTTGTTTAGTATTTGTGGTAATTGTGTTAATGTTGCAGTGATTCAATGGAAGAATCGAGTGTTGAAAATTATCTTGTAACAATGTGGGTATAGTTGTTATGTTGTTGTGAATACATGTTGTGTTGGTCTAAGATCATGGGAAGGAAAGGAATTACTAATCGCAGGAAATCTGGACGAAGTTCTGCTCTGGAACTATGGATGTGTGTCGAGCGGCACACGTATGTTCGTGGAGGGTGCCAACCGGCACCATGTTTTGTGCCGAAGGGTAAGATATGCATGCCGAGGGGCATAAACCATCAGCCAATATTTTCTTAAATTGTTTCCTGTGTCTGTCTTGCATGTCTGTTACTTAGCATTTTGTTACAGAAAAAGGTGTAGCAGAGTTAGAAAGAAATGAATCACAATAGAGTTTATTTATTACTAACAGAAGTGAACAATCTGTAGATTATCATAATTATGGCAGGCAAGATTAATGAGTAACATAGTTAGTAAATATTAACAGGAAGTTAATAATAGTAGAAAATAACAGAGAAGCTGTTATAAATTAAAATAGAAGTAGAGATAATTTAAGTAGCATAATAATAATGGCTTCATTAATTTAGCCGAAAACTATTTATAAGGCTTATCCGCAGAATAATTTAGTGGAAGTACTTTAGTAGGAACGTGTTAATAACATTATTGACATGTGTAAGTTATTTTATTGTTGTTACTAATTATTAAAGTTGCAAGTGATGAATTTTGTTGTGTTGCCTCTATTTATTGGCAATTATTGAGTTGTAGGCTTATGCCAATGTTGTTATATGTTGTTGTTGATGATGTTGCATTTAGTTATGTTGTTGCATACATGGCATATTATATTGGAGCTGATGCTCGTTAAGTTGGCATGGATTGGCAAAATATTAAGTTGAAGGCTTATGCCTTGTTGCTGTCTCTATTAATTGGCAAGATTTTTAAGTTGCGAGTTCAGCTCCATTGGTACCACATGCATGTGCAAAGTAATAAGTTGCATTCCACGTTGCATATTTGAGTTGTTGTGTTGATAAATTATTTGTTATGTTTCGTTGAAGTTCTATTGTGATTGATGTTGTGATACGGTGGGAGAACTGACTTGAGGGTTTTGCGTTTTATCGCAAATGTTGCGGTTAACAAGAGTCGCCACCGACTTTTCTTTTATCCAAAAGGAAAGGTGAAAAAGCACAGGAAAGACCTTTGAGATTATTTCTTGAGTTCGGGGGGTAGATTATGAAAAGGGAAGGTATTGGCACCCTTTTCATCCATGGTTATCCATGGGCTCTTAATTACTTGCTAGATCACTTGCTTTTGTTTGAAATTGTGCTTAGTGTGGTTTCTGAAAGTATTTTGTAAAGAGGCCTTTGTTTAGGCAATCTTTGTAATGATTCTCATTCGTAAGAATGTATACAAAGATGTTGATCTTTTGAAAATGTTTTCAAGTTTTGTAAGATGTTTTGAAAATGTGTGTGATTGTTTTTGAAAATAGCAAGGATGTTTGTTTGAAATTGAGCAAGTAATTAGGAGCAATCTACCTACTCAAATGTCTTTCTTGTTTATTTTCTTTTCCTTTGACATTGTTGCCTTACCATTGATTTGGTAAGCAAACCTATCGTTGGATATAGACGGGACGGACGTGGGTCATCGTATAAACATGATTAGCAATGTTGCAAGGTATCTTAGCATTCTTTTTTAGGGACTAAGATCATTTGTATGACAACTTAGATAGCGTCATCGAGGGACTATGATCTTGTATTTGTTTGTTTTTGCTAAGATACCTTACATGCGTAATATGGCCATTTTGTAAGGCAACCAAGTGGATTTTACCCTAGGGGTACTTGTGTGCAAGTGTATTATTTTCATGCTTGATTTTGTCTTGAATTAGGGTTTTCTATTTGATTGATTTTATTCTTTTCATACAAACCCTAATTACTAGCATATTATGTAAAAGCGATAAATTGCGAAATTTAAAGTTACTACGCTATTACAACATTTGTGTGGAGGGGGTGTACAATTGATAAATGGGGATAGCAATAATATAAATCTAATTAATCTATTACAACCAAATTGAATATGTACAAATAATTGAAGAAATATAAATAAGTACAAATGCAAATGGAAAGAAATGATTTTTTTGTTTTGATTCTTATATGAAAGAGATTTTAACCTAAACCTAATTAGAGAAAAATAATTTAATAAAAATTAAATTAACTTAAATTAGTTAAGAAAAGAAATTAATTAAGAAAAGATTTTTGAATAAAACCCTAATTCTATTTAGTTGATTAAGAGAAAATAAGTTTAAAGAAAAAAGTATTTTTTTTTTGTATTTTTGTCTTGAAAATAATATATGGTGTTGTAAAATATTTTTGGCTTTTTTTATATTAAAATAAATATATTGAGGTAAGTATAAAATAAAATAAATAATAACCTAGTTTTAATTTAATTTACAAGGTAATTAGTAAAGATAAATAAAGTATAATGAATAAAATAATTTTTTGTGTGAGAAAAATATTTAAATTATGTCAAAACATAAATCTATTATTTTTATATTTTTTATGATTTTTATTATTATAGAAAATATATTTAAAAGGAAAAATGAAATAAATAAGTAAAATAAAAATAAATGGGCCAGGAGGTGTCAAAAGTAGGCAGGGAGGTGAGCTAGCAAATAAAAAAAACAAAATCCAGGCCCAAAGGGCCCAGCACCTGCAAAAATAAAATATGTTAGAAAGAGAAAATATGAAAAAAAAAATACAAAAGGGGGGGTTCACATTGGTTCAAACCCTTGCCCTTTAGGTAAGAAGTGACTTAGTACGCGTGTGCTTGCCACTGGGGTGACTGTTTCATCCGGTCATATAAACAAAACCATAAATATATAAGGAAAATCAAGTCTTGATGACTTCATCTTCAACCTCCAGCCGGTGTACCTGTAACTTCTTCATTTCTCCACAAAAATGGAATGTTCAAACATGAAAGTTGTGGTGTTTCTTCCCACGAATCCAACTATATAACTTATGTAAGCTAAAAGTCAAAGATGAAAACTAATTTTGCTGGCCCTAAATTGAAACCTAATTTTCTCAGAAATTTCAAATCCAAAATTCTCTATACACAGTCAATATAAATGGGAACTATGAACATGGTCATCTTTAGAGCAAAGATATCTACATTTTGTCTTCACAAATCAGGACCAAATGATGCTTGTATGAAGAGATAGAAGTTTGAAAACTTACCTCTTGCAGCTGGAGTCGTGAATGGAGTTTGAGCAACTTTTGAGATGGCCTGAGGATCTGTTTAGCTCGCATGGACTTCCTTGAATGTATTCCAACTCCTACTTTTCCTTGAAAGTTCCTGAACCTCTCTACTCAAGTCAACCCGCAAGCTTGATGTTTGAAAATAGTGGATAGTGATGGAGGAGTTACAATCTTGAAACAGGGGTCTGGATCACTTTGATATGATGTATATTAAGTGTTTGGATGGTTAAAACTCAATACGCACGAGTGGATTTTGAGATGGCTATGTGAGGTTCAAAATTGTCAAGTTAAGGCAGATTCTGAGTTGCAGAGTGCTTGGGAGTGTTTTGGGGTCTTTGCCTTCGTGTGTTATCTTGAAAATAGTGTATGTACTTATAGGTAAGAGGTTTTGAGGCTTGAAATAACTCAGAAATTGAAATCACATGTTATGGCTTGGTTACTTGTTTTTGAAGCAAAGTTGACAAGCATGGTTTCAATGTGAAGTACAAGGATTTGCAGGGTGGTTAGTGACATGTTTTGATGAATAAGTTTCCTATTTTGACATGTTTTGATGAATTGTGATATTTGGCACTTGAATTTGACCAAAAAGTCAAAGTTTGACTTTTCAGTATACAGTTGACTTTTGATCAGTTGACTGTAAAATTCATCTGTCAATCCAAAGGATTTACAATATTTTGAATCATGTCATTAGGTCAAAATGATGCAATAGGACTCTTGAGATCATGCCTTAAACTAATTGACCATTTGCTAGGTAAAAAATCAGAAATTGCCCTTTCCTAGTCAAAACCCTAATTTTGACCATTTTGCCCTTTTGGAGATTTGATCAAATTTCTTGAGGAATTATGGTCCAAACTTGGTCAAATGATACATGTGAGCCTAAAATGTTGATGTGGATCAAAAAGTATGAAGTTTGACTGTAAATTGGCCATGGTTGACTTTTCCCCCAATACAGTTGATTTTTAGGTCAACTATTCAATTGACTGATCAAAAGTGTGATCCAAGGCTTGAAACTTGACATGAGTAATCTTGGGGGTCCATAATGATCCATGAAAGTCATATGGGGCATTGATATTTCAAAAATCCTCGTGCAAACTCAAACCCTAATTTTGGTCATTAATGCATAAGGAGGTGTCTTGAGCTGATCAAACCCTAGTGCAGTCTTGAGCCCAATGAGGTCTTGTGAGAAAATTCTTGATAAGTGAGAGGAAAAATTTTGGGGTACAACAGATGTCGTTTAAAATTGCAAAGTGGTGATTTTGCATAGACTAATTCTATTGTAATATTTATCTTACATCCAATTATATTGTTCGATATCTCACCCCTTATGTTTGAATGTTACCCCGATGTTGGTAACGTACAGGTAATCCAGAGTGAAGGCGGTTTACCTTCAGTAGTTCAATCCGGTGTTATTGCTCTGATACATAACACTCGGGAGGGGGGGGGGGGGTGAACACTTGTTGTTTTATTGTTGATTATTTCAGTTGAATTGAACTTTAAGTTGTTGTTCGTTAAATACTTGTTATTTGAAGTTGTTTCGTTTGGATGAAGATGATATTTTCTTGTAAGTTGAATATTCGATTACGTTGCGTAGTTATGAAATTTGCTGGTTAAAGGATTGAAATTATGTTACCGTTGGTTCATTCCAATTTAATATGTTATGTATCTGCAATGAATGTCGTTGTTTTAAGTTAAAACTGTAGCATCCTGATTCGATTTGTCGGAATTTTGTAACTCTGATTTTTATAATAATTATCGGGTAGAATTGGGGTGTTACAGGATTTATTGGATTCTTCCCTTTCTTCATAGTCCATGTAAGCCCTAGCTCTTTCGAAGAGAGCATCAAAAGTCTGGGGCGGTTCGATGCCGACGATCTTTCTGAACTCGGTGCCCGGGAGGAGTCCTCTCTCAAGCAAGTATCTATTCGCATGATCGGTACACGGGACCTGAATGCCTCACGGTTGAACCGATCAATGTACTCCCTAAGAGTTTCGTTGCTTCTTTGGAAGATAGCCTCAAGGGTGGCCTCAGTCTTCTGATGTCGACGAGACACTGTGAAAGAACTGATGAACTGGTTCTTAAGGTTTCTCCAGGAGGTGATTGGCTCTGGGGCGAGGTTCTTGTATCAGTCCATGGAAGTCTTTCTTAATATTGTGAGGAACAACCGAAATTTGATTGGTCCCCCGACGTTATGATAATGGAGCATTGCCTTGAACCCGTCGATATGGTCGACTTGATTTGCAATGCTGTCGTATTCCTTCAGTTAGGGAGGTTTCTCCATTCCCCTAGGGATGGGCGCCTCCATGATCGCTTGGGATAAGGGACCGCGGGGGTCGTCTTCTTCGCTTTTGTACGGAGAAAGGGAGGGGGACCGATTATAGTTTCGGTCATGGTGACGGCCTTGTCCTAGGGAAGATCCCTTGGCAGAGGTTGTGTTTCTTCGTTTCCCTTGTTCCTGTTTCTAGGGGATCGTCGTTCCCTGCGCGGGGGATGTGGTCGCGCCTCCTAGTAGTTTCGGGAAGTGCTCTCTCCAACGAGGGGCCTCACCCAGTTCGTTGGGGAGAACGGATTCGCGACCTGTCTCGTCTATGTCTCCATAAGGGAGACTGAGGATGGTCTCCGTTCTGATGGGGAGGTGGAGTGTCAGGTCTCCCGTGTCTTCTGGGGGCTCGGAGAGTATCCTCGAGCACCCTTAACCGCTCACCTTGCGAGAAGATTAAGTAATTTGTTTGGTTAATGACCGTGAACAGAGCCCTGGTCGTGGCATCAACGCCTGCGGGAATGGGTACCTCCTGGAAAACATTCGGCTCGTAGTTCTGAGGCAGATGGGCATCGTCGTGTGGCCAAGAGCGGGATGATGAAGAGGAGGTCATGCCGTCTCTGCAGTTCTGCTCTAGAATAACAATGTCGATGTTGTTCTCGTTGTTGTTGTTGTTACCCATGTTGTCGTCGACATTGTTGTTGGGGTCAATGAGATGGGCGTTGAGGTTGTTGTTGGCAGCTGGGTCGGCCATGACAATCACGAAGTTTGATAGTTGCTTTAGTCTTAGGTAAATGAAAGACGGGGAATCTGGATTCCCACAGACGGCACCACTTATTGTACCTGAGCAGAATAAATTTTCAAAGCCCACGAGCTTCGAGTTAGACAGTAGTTGTGGATGATATGGGGAGTACCTGCAAGACACTCTGATGCCAAAGTAAGGTTCAATGATGCAAGCAAGTAAGAGTGAGTGAGATAGAATGATTCAATACCTGACCCTCTTAAGTGAGAGGGTATTTATAGCCCCCAGCGTCAGGCCAAGGTCTCCAATGTTGGTCCACGATGAAGCTCAACAAAGGAGATTTCCAGGGCTTACGTGTGTATGAAGTCTAGCACGTGGCCTCCCCCCTGATCAATTGCCTCGATAAAGCATGAGTTGGACCCGTTATTCTCGGAGGGAAGGATGATGTTGATGATATGGAGACGTGAGCCACATTCTCCAACGAACACGTGAGAAGTTGCCCAACGGTTCTCAACTTGAGTTGCTCGCCTTTGAGCCTTATGCAAGGGTGTTGAATTGAGTCTTTCCAACGATGGGGCAAGCGCTGGCCCAATCCAGATCCCTTTGAAAGGTTAAACAGAGATGAGAACTTAACTTTTAAGAAGATGGATATATCAGTGAAAAATAAAATTTTTTATGGGGAAACAAATCTCTAGCATCTTTTATGGGTCCTGAACATCCTGTATTTTTAATATTCTGGGTAAACAATCTTGATATTCTGCGAATATTTGTTGCATATAATGTATTTTTAATATTCTGAGTAAACAATGTAACTATTTTTATAAAAAAATTGATCTAACTCCTCGATTTTATTCCAAAACGAGAAGATAGTTAAGTCTTATATTTCGCTATTTTCAACAATCTTAGACAAATCTTTGCCGTCTATTTAAACTCTACATCTTGAGAAAATTTGATTTTTATTTAGTTCCATAATAAAGAATTTTATTTTAATTTTAATTTTAATATTATAGATAAATAATATAATATTCTAAGTAAATAATATAATATTCTAGATAAATAATGTAACAATTTTAAAAAATAATAAATATATAATCATACTCCTCAGTTATTTTGATAAACAGAAATAAGAGATATGATAGTTTTGAAAATGATAAAATTTGTCGAGATTGGTATTCGAACTCATGCGTTAATAACATTATACTTCGGAGTTTTAAATAGCAATGTGATAAGTCTTTACTTTTTATGACGATCTTATTTATCTCATTTCTT
This sequence comes from Vicia faba, assembly GCA_948472305.1. Classification (NCBI taxonomy): domain Eukaryota; kingdom Viridiplantae; phylum Streptophyta; class Magnoliopsida; order Fabales; family Fabaceae; genus Vicia; species Vicia faba. The sequence goes on along the minus strand of OX451739.1, from coordinate 1,497,496,526 downwards.
TTATTGAGGTAAAAAACTTTTCGTATCCAAAATTAAAAGTGTTATTTATAATAGTGATTGTTCTTAATCGACTAAATATTTAATATAGATTAGACCCATATATTCATTCCAACCATGCAAGATCTATTAAAAATTATTGAACGTATATAATCAACACACAAGAAATTCAATATAACTTTTTTAGTTTTATAATTTCATTCTACTCATCTTAAAATATATAACTGATTTGAGAATTTTAGTGTTAACCTTACATATTGATGTACGATCATATTAAAGATGAATACCACGACAATTAGAGTTCATTATCATCAATATAACTAACACATTTCTACTTCGAAGACGCAGTATACTATGTCATCGTAGAATCCTAATTACGACAATTAGAGTTCATTATCATCAATATAACTAACACAATTCTACTTCGAAGACGCAGTATACTATGTCATGGTAGAATCCTAATTTGGAATACATATGGCAATGTAAAATTAAGGCGGTTTAGAATTTTGACAATGAAATATTAGTTTCCTTCCTTGCTTGTACGATAAGCGGCATCACAGAAATTCAGACGTGGTGTGGTGATGTGACTCAACAGAGCATTTTGACCAATCTTTATCCATAACAATAACACAACTCTTATGTAATGAAAGTCGGTGAAATCTTAGGCGGTTTACATGAAATAGTAGTCTAACGTTATCAAAATAGTTTTTCAATGTAATTCCAATCACATGACTTAGAAACCAGAAATTAATAGTGCATATTTCTAGTACTTTTACACGCTTTCTAATAAAAAAATGTGTAGGTAGACGGCACTAGAAGCTAAAAGCTACTTCAATTTGTAGCACTTTTGATGAATACCACAAACACTAGTTCGGTTTAATAGTAGCTACCCTAACAAAGCACCACGTAATGAATAATGAACCACTTAACTGATTAAAAGTCTTAAATTATGATTAATTAAACATTATATGCATATGAAACCAATTGATGTACACCTTTCCAATTCCACTTCATCCCACCAACCAACTTTTATTATTAACCAAACATCATTCATTCCCTGAAACCATATGCTTGTAGATTATACTATAAATTGGGACACATGGTTTTTCTGTTTCATCACTTCTCACATAAAATAAAAGAACTCTCTTCTGTCTCACACACAAATTCTGTCCAATGGCTGTTAATAATGTAATCACTTTTTTAATATGTACACCTTTTATTTTTATGGTAGCTTTTGCTGTAAACTTATACCAAGAGGTTGCTATCACATGGGGAGATGGAAGAGGTAAGATTCTCAACAATGGCCAGCTTCTTACTTTGTCTCTAGACAAAACTTCTGGCTCTGGCTTTCAATCCAACAATCAATATCTTTATGGTAAGATTGACATGCAAATCAAACTTGTACCTGGAAATTCAGCTGGAACAGTCACAGCTTATTATGTGAGTTTAATCTAAAACAACAATACCTGAATAATACTATTTTATATTTTTCATAAACATGCATACATATTACTAGTATCTGATATAAAACTTTTCTGTGCATTTCAGTTACGTTCAGAAGGGTTATCTTGGGATGAACTAGACTTTGAATTCTTAGGAAATTTAAGTGGTGATCCTTATGTAGTTCATACCAACGTGTATACCCAAGGGAAAGGTGACAGAGAGCAACAATTTTATCTATGGTTTGATCCAACCGCAGATTTTCATACGTATTCCTTTCTATGGAATCCTGCACATGCAGTGTAAGTTTTTCTAAAACTCATATCACGATTATATTGTAAAATCCTCATAATAATTTCAATGTTTTTTTCCTTCAGATTTTATATTGATGGAAGACCGATTAGGGAATTCAAGAACTTAGAGAGTGAAGGTGTTCCATTTCCAAAGAACCAACCAATGAGATTATATTCAAGTCTATGGAATGCTGATGATTGGGCAACAAGAGGTGGACGTGTGAAAACAGATTGGAATCAAGCTCCATTTATTGCTTCTTTTAGAAACTTCAAAGCCAGTGGTTGTGTTTGGTCTAATGGAGTTTCGTCTTGCAAATCGAATTCTTCTGATAATGCTTGGTTATCTGAACAACTTGATTCTACAAACCAGAAGAAACTAAGATGGGTGCAGAAGAATTATATGATTTATAATTATTGCAATGATGTTAAACGATTTCCTCAAGGTCTACCTGTGGAATGCACTGTTCGTACCAAGTCATAAGAGGAAGACAACTTTTACTAGTTTATTTTTTATTACTATCTAACTCCAATGAGTTAGACTCAGATTCTATAAACCCGTTAAAATTAATAGTGTTTAATCATTATCTTTTAAAAGAATCTAGAAATGAGATAATAATTTGTTTCAATATTATAAATAAATGTTTGGAGAATTTAATTATCATCAATTAAAATGAATGGAAAAGTTAATTTAGAATTGTTAGCATTTTTTAGTGTAATTTGTCTCTATTTCTCTTAACATCAAAAACATGTTCATAACAAATGGTGATTTCATTATCATAAATTCTCCTCCACACGATTACTATCATTACTATTATTATGGCCCTACAATCGTCTAACCTTTACCAATTTTTTATTCTTCGTACAACTATCATTATCATAAATTCTCCTCCACACGATTACTATCATTACTATTATTATGGCCCTACAATCGTCTAACCTTTACCAATTTTTTATTCTTCGTACAACTATCACCAACCATCGCCTTCCAATATTTTCAGAACAACTAACCCACCTTCTTTAACATATATTAATAATCATTACCAAACTTTCACATATATTAATAATCATTACCAAACTCAATATTCTTCCTCAGAATTTGTTGAAACATTTCACACATTTAAAAGAGAAGATCCAAAGATTTCGTCACTCAAAGCATCATATCCTGAAGGTGTTGAAGAAGACCAAGAAGAATTACCAGATATGTACCAAACGCAACTACATCACTTAAATCTGATGACAACACAAGATGAAGAAACAAAGTCACAGCGAGAGAAATCACCATCGAAGTCACTGTTGAAAATCCACTTAATATTATGATGAATTTCGACCACAATGATGATTAATTATGAGAAAAACAAATAAAAGAAGATAAGATAAATATTTCTGCAGAGTTTCTCTCTGCCCACAAACTGTAGAAAACTTTCTTAATCACTTGCAACTGCAAATTCTGTGATTACAATGAATTGTCTTGCTTGACTTCTTTTTCTCTCTTTTTTACTTGCTTTGAAAAATAGGGGTTACTCCCTCTATTTATAACTGAGCTTACACCTTAAGCCCAAAGCCCAAAATATCTTTTTGTTACTAAATCAAATTAAATCAAATCTATTCTAGACTTAAATCAAATATGTTTAAATCTAAAACAAATCAAATCTTCTTTGACACATATGAATTACAATTTAACACACCACCTAATTCATTGTGTCTAAACTGTCTATGTTCATCATGGCCCTTAGCTTTCTGAATACTTCGACTTGCACTCTCTTCGTCATGATGTCTGCAATCTGATTCTCAGTTCTGCAGTGTTTCAAATTCATCTTCCCATCTGCTATCTGCTCTCGAAGATAATGGAATCTCATTTTGATGTGCTTACTTCGACCATGTGCTATTGGGTTCTTTGCCAAATTAATAGCTGACATGCTGTCTATCTTCATGGTAATTGCTCCATGATTTTTCCATGTTATCTCTTCGACCAAGCTCATCATCCAAGTTGCTTGACATGCACAAAGAGAAGCAGCTATGTATTCTGCTTCGCATGATGATAATGCCACTACTGGTTCCTTTCTTGAATTCCAAGCATTTGGTGCACCACCTAGCATAAACACATATCCTGCTGTTGACTTTCGATCTTCAGCATCACTACACCAACTCGAATCAGTGTATCCCACTAACTTGCATTCTTTTTCTTTATCAACTGCAGGAAACAAAATGCCATAATTGAAAATTCCTTTGAGATACCTTAGTATCCTCTTCACTGCTGCTAGATGTGATACCTTTGGCTTCTGCATAAATCTACTTACCATGCTTACACTGTATACTAAGTCAGGTCTTGTATGACAAAGATATCTTAATGATCCAATAAGTCTTCTGTATTGGGTTGGATCAACATCATCTTCATCTGCATCTTTCGACAGTTGCAGTCTTGGTTCTGCAGGTGTCGAAGTTGAGTTGCATTCTTCCATCTCAAACCTCTTGAGAATTTCTCCTGCATATCTTCTTTGATGCATCATCAAACCTCTACTGCTCTTGTAGAATTCGATACCAAGGAAATATAAAATCTCATCCAAATCAGACATTTCGAATTCCTTGCTGAGATCACCTTTGAAGTCTTCGATCTCACTTTTACAGCTACCTGTTATCAACAAATCATCTACATAGAGACATAGTATAAGCAATTTACTCTTGCTTCTTCTTACATATACTTCATGTTCAGTTGTGCACTTCACAAATTCCTTCTCCCTTAGAAAACTATCAATTTTCTTATTCCAAGCCCTACAGGGCTTTATGTAGCCTCTACACCTTTCTTTCTTCGTCATGTTTCACAAACCCAACTGGTTGTTTAACATAGACTTCTTCATCTAAGGGTCCATTTAGGAATGCACACTTCACGTCCATCTGACATATGTGCCAACTGTTTATTTCTGCTGGACCAACAACCAACCTGATTGTTTCGATTCTAGCAACAGGTGCAAAAACTTCGTCGAAGTCTATTCCTTCTTTCTGTAGAAATCCTTTCGCCACAAGTCTTGATTTGTGTCGAGTTACTTCACCATTCGAATTTGTTTTCACTTTGTATACCCACTTGACATCAATTGCCTTCTTGCCTTGAGGCAATTCGACAAGTGACCAAGTGTTGTTGTCTTCGATAGAATTTACTTCTTCGTTCATTGCTTTCACCCACTTCGAATCCTTTAATGCTTCAGTTGCATTAACAGGTTCGACATCTGCATAGAAAGCATAATGTACCAGCTCACCTTCATTATCTATTACATCATCTGATGTAATCACATAATCTTGCAATCTTGCAGGCATGCATCTTATTCTTTGAGGTCTGCTTGTATTTGGTATATCTGTTGGTTCCTCTTGTCGAACTTCTCTTTTGACTTGAGTTTCTGGCTCTTCGAATAGGATTCCCACTGAATCTTTCTTGACATTTGCAGTCCAATCCCATTCTTTAAACTCATCTATGATCACGTCCCTGCTGATCACAATCTTCTTGTTCTCTGGATCGAACAACTTGTAGCCTCCTATCGAATGATATCCAACTAGAATCATTTGACTTGACTTATCATCAAGTTTTCTTCTCAACTGATCTGGCACATGTCTATGTGCAATAGATCCAAATACCTTCAGATGGCTCAAGCTAGGTTTCACACCAGACCAACATTCTTCTGGAGTAATTCCTTCTAGCTTCTTTGTAGGACATCTGTTCAAAATGTATGTTGCAGTCGAAACAGCTTCACCCTAGAACTCTTTAGGTAAACTCTTGCCTTTCAACATACTTCTCACCATATTCATGATGGTTCAATTTTTCCTTTCTGCAATTCCATTTTGCTGTGGAGTATAGGGTGGCACCACCTCATGCATAATCCCTTCCTTTTCACATAATCTGTCGAAGTCTTTCGACACATATTCTCCTCCACCATCAGTTCTCAAAACTTTGAGCTTTCGACCACTTTGTCTTTCGACCATAGACTTAAACCTGGTAAATACTTCGATCACTTCACTTTTCTTCTTGATCAGGTAAGTCCATAACTTTCGACTGAAATCATCTATGAATGTAACAAAGTATTTGTTACCTCCCATCGAATCCACCTGGATTGATCCACATACATCAGAGTATATGACTTCAAGACTAGCCTTCGATCTGCTTCCTGCATCCTTGCTGAAGCTATTCTTGTGTTACTTCGCCTGCACACATTCTTCACATACTTCGTTTGGAATGTCAATTTCAGGCAATCCTGAAACCATATTTCTTCTCTTCAAATCTACGATGTCTCTGAAGTTGAGATGACCTAGTCTATAGTGCCATATCCATTCATCTCTGCTAGCTGCAGTCGAAAGGCACTTGTGCTCCATCACATTTAGTTCAATCTTGAAGGTTCGATTTTGAAACAAGGAGCCTTCAAGATTAATCTCCCATTTGCATCAACGACTCTCATCAACTTATCTTCGATTGACACTTTATAATTCTTTTCGACCAACTGCCCTATAGTGAGCAAATTGCTCTTCATGCCTGGTATGTACAATACATTTGAAATTACTGACTTCTTGCCATCGTTCCTCATGATCATAACATCACCAATACCTTCAGCTGCTAGGGTATTGTCATTTGCAAATTTTACCATATTTTTCGTTGAGGGTTTTATATTGACGAACCAGTCTTTCCTTCCATACATATGTGATGAACATCCTGAATCCAAGTACCATTGGTCCTTGAATCTATCTTCATATTTTGTTGTGACCATCAGCATCATCTCTTCTTCTTCATGTTTTGCAAGCTTTGCATCACTTTCTTGATTCTTTCGTTTTTCTGGACAATCACTCGAATAGTGTCAATATTTTTGACAATTGTAACATTGAATGTGACTCTTATCAGGTCTTTGACCACCACCTTTTCCTCTATTTGCAACACCACCTCTTTGGTTGCTTTGGTATGGTCTTCTTTGATTCGACATGTCTCCTTCGATTTGGTTTCCTCTACCATTCGATTTGTTGTAGCCACCTCTACCTCTGTCGAAACATTTTCCTTTGCCTTTGGTCTCTTTTGTGAATGTGCCTGCAAGGCCACATCACTCTTCGATTTTCCTGCAGCTCTTTCGTTCATTCTTTGTTCATGAGATTCAAGCGTCCCTTGAAGCTCTTCCTTTGTCAATTTCGATAAGGCTTTCCCCTCTTCTATCGCCACCACTATGTGGTCGAACTTAGGAGCTAAAGATCTCAAGATCTTTGACACAACAGCTCTTGTTGTTAACGCTTCTCCACATATCTTGATTTGATTTACTAGTTTTGTAACTCTAGTGAAGAAATCAGATATGTTTTCACTGTCTTCCATCTGAAGCAGTTCATAGGTCTTTTTGTGAGTTTGTAACCTCACTTCTTTCACCTTCTCAGTGCCTCCAAAAGACTTCTCAAGGATCTCCCAAGCTTCTTTTGCAGATTCTGACTCACTAACCTTTTCGAAATTGTCTGGGCTGACACATTAATGAATTATAAATAATGCTTTATAACTCAGCTTCTCAAATTCTGTGTATTTCTTCTTTTCTTTTTCTGAAGCGTTTTCGCCAAGCGCTTTGACTCCATCTTTTACAAGGTCCCAAAGACCTTGACACCTGAATAAGACTTTCATCTGTTTGCACCAATTCTCATAGTTGTCAACTTTCAGAATTGGTAGTGTTACTGGATAGTTTGCATTCCCATAACTTGTCATCGTGAATTCTTCAATCGTTCTTGATTGACACTTCCCTTGAATAGAAACAAAAGCTCTTGATACCAGATGTTGGAAATCCACCTAATACTATGATGAATTTCGACCACAATGATGATTAGTTATGAGAAAAACAAATAAAAGAAGACAAGATAAATATTTATGCAGAGTTTCTCTCTGTCCACAAACTGTGGAAAACTTTCTTAATCACTTGCAACTGCAAATTCTGTGATTACAATGAATTGTCTTGCTTGACTTCTTTTTCTCTCTTTTTTACTTGCTTTGAAAAATAGGGGTTACTCCCTCTATTTATAACTGAGCTTACACCCTAAGCCCAAAGCCCAAAATATCTTTTTGTTACTAAATCAAATCAAATCAAATCTATTCTAGACTTAAATCAAATCTATTTAAATCTAAAACAAATGAAATCTTCTTTGACACATATGAATTACAATTTAACACTGTAGAGGCAATTCCGAGGAGAGAGCATTTTACTTGGGACACACCTTTGTGAGAGACACACCACTTGTCCATCTAAAACCTTAAGGTAATAGATGAGCAAGTGGTGTGTCTCTCACAAAGGTGTGTCCCAAGTAAAATGCTCTCTCCTCGGAATTGCCCCTACAGTGGTATCAAAGCCTTTGGTTTCGAGATAGGGACCGGCTTACTTGTATCAAGAGGTGGTACAAGTGTATGTGGAAGAGAGTCATTCCACATGAGGGGGAGCATTGTGACTCACACTTGAGGGGGAGTGTTGAGAATCAAGTGTGAGGAAGAAGCCCCACATTGATTATAAAAGGGAAGATTGAGCACTTATATATGAGAGAACCCACTCATCTATCACCTTAAGGTTTTAGATGGACAAGTGGTGTGTCTCTCACAAAGGTGTGTCCCAAGTAAAATGCTCTCTCCTCGGAATTTCCCCTACAGCCACCACTGTATGCAGAATCCGTGGTCATTCCGTCAAACATTTCTTTCCACGATCAAGAAAATGCAACAAACCTTTCCCGGGTCAGTGGCCTCTGTGATGTGCAACACGACTTTGACGCGCTCATGAAATTCATTGGCGCTTACCGGCATAACCTCTTTGATTCATGCGTCGGTAAAACCACGTGGCCTTATGGTTCTGATGTAGGGAGAAAAATAAATTGGGTTCTACCTAAGTTCGACAGTTCGACGGTGACGACATCGTTAGAGCTTTTGAAGGTGACTTTAATATTTTCTGGGCTGAACATTTTGTCAAACATTTTCTAGACATTGAACGATTGGTGGGTTAAAAATTGCGGTACTAGCCATACTGATAATTTCAAGGACATTTTAGGAAAAATAAACTCCCATGTCGTTATTGTTGGATATCTTTCTACCCGCGACACTTCTGCTGCTTTATCTACTTATTGGGCATATGTTAGAATCCCTTCCATTGTTTTCCTGCCTGCTAATAGAAATCTGAGTATGGACACCATACTCAGATTTGCATTTGACATATTAGTATGAGTCGATCTTCTTGTTCCATGTCCTAGGTGCCTGTTTGAGGCCATAGAGCGTTTTGTGAAACTTATACACTTTACTCACTTTCTTCTGAATTACAAACCCTGGAAGTTGTGTGACATAGAGCTCTTCGTCTAAAGGACCATTCAGAAATGTTGATTTCACATCTAAATGAAATTTCGACCATCCTTGGTTACATGCCAATGCTACCACTAGTCGAACAGTCTCTAATCTTACTACTGGAGCAAATACTTCAGAGTAGTCGAGTCCTTCTCTTCGAAGAAACCTTCGAGCTACTAATCTTGCTTTTATATCTTTCTATCGAGCTATTAACATTATGTTTCGACTTGAATACCTACTTTACTTCGGTAGCTTTTGTATGTGCGGAAATTCGACTAACTCCCATGTGTTACTTTACTTCGATAGCTTTTGTATGTGCTGGCAATTCGACTAACTCCCATGTGTTGTTTCTTTCGATTGCCTGTAACTCTTCGACCATTGCTAACTTCTACTTTTTAGTCTTTAAAGCTTCACTATAGTTAATTGGTTCAGCACCTGCAAGTAAAGCAAAATGAACTAATTCTCCATCTGGTATGACTTTATTATCACCCACCACTTTATAATCATGAAGTCTTGTTGGAAGAACTCTATTTCTTTGAGGTCTTTGGCTTGTTTCATCCACAACCTCTTCGACTTCGACTGTGTTGGGAATGTCAACAACTGATTCTTCTTCGACTTCGACTGTGTCAGGAATGTCAGCAACAACTTCTTCTTCGACTTCGATTGGATTCTCAACAATTCCTCCGACCCCTACTTCATCAGTTTCTTCATCGAAATCAGGGTCAACAACAGTTTTTAAACATTGAACTTCATTCGAACTAATCATAGTCTTAAATGTCATGTTTTTCGACAACAAAGATTTTAAGACCAAATTGTTCTTAGTGTTGAACAATTTTATAACTCGATCTTTCATGACAACTAAGAATCCTTTTTCGACTAGTTGTCCAACACTTAGCAAGTTGTACTTTATTCTAGGTACATAAAACACATCTTTGATCATAGCTTTCCCTCCATTACTCATTTGAAAGACTATATTTCCAGTACCTTCTTCTTGCAACGAACTATTATCTGCATGTTTTACCTTGCTCTTCTTCGACTCGTCAAAATCTGCCAACCACTTCTTTCGACCAGTCATGTGGTTCGAGCAGCCTGAGTCGAGAAACCAAATCTTGCATTTGACATGGTTATCTGCAACTGCTGCCATAACCACCATACCACCTTCAAAATCATCTGAATCTTGGCGTGCAAGGTTCGCTCCTTCGTCCTTGCTTGTCGACCCCTTATCTTTTCTATACCAACAATTCCTGGCTACGTGACCCCACTTTTCACAGCTATAGCACTGCACACTTTTTTTATCTTCTTTGCCCTTTCGATAGTTTCCTCCTCATCCTTTCGATGATTCAGAAGTTCTATCTTTGACCTGATGTTTGTGAGGTTTCGATCAAGACTTCTTGCCCTGAGTCTTGTCGAACTTGTCTTTGAATTTTTTGGAACCACCATCCTTTTTCCATGACTGAGCTTGCAGAACCTGTATTGAGTATTTCACTCCCTTCCTTTCGAAAATCATCATCTCATGCGCCTCCAACAAACCAACAAATCTCCCACTTTAGTGGTTTCAAGATTGTTAGATTCTTGAATAGCTATGGTAACGTGATCAAAGTGAGAGGTCAACTTTCTTATTACCTTCTTAACTATCATCTTATCAGTTATGGTTTCACCACAACCCTTCATGAGATTGATGAGTTTTTGAACCTTTGATATATATTCTGCAACTTTTTCATCTTTTCCCATCGAAAATAACTCATATTATTGACGCAAGGTTTGTAACTTGACAACCTTGACTTTCTCACCTCCTTTGTAATACTTCACCAGAATATCCCATGCCTTCTTCTCCGTTTCAGCATGAGAGATTATATCAAAATTAGCAGCATCCATCATCGTCTGAATGTAATAAGCATCCTTGCAATCTTTCGTCTTGACTTTGTTGTCATTTGAAAGCATAACTCTCTCAATTTTTGTCATTTGAAGCTGATCTTGGACTTGTTTGGAAAGCTCAAGATGTCCTCTACAATCTCTATGCTGACCATTTTTGCTTTTGAAGACTTTATCTTAATGTATGTTGCCTTGACAAAAAGTGTCTTTTTGTTGACTTTTGAAATGACCTATAATGTATTGAGCTTAGAGAGACAAAGTTATAAAGAATTGAATTTCCTTCAAAATGAGCTTTGGTTTAGAAAAATATGATGAAGCGTGTGAAAGTTATGCTTGGTCAAAGTTTAATTGACTTCTCCTTGGGAAAGCCCTAATTTAGCAACTTTTGACTTTTTATGATTTGAGAGTTTTCCTTGATGAATCATGATCAACTCTTGATCAAATTATGAATATAAACTCAAAACCTTGATGTTGACCAAAAATCTTGAAGTTTGACTGTATGTTGACCACATTTGACTTTTTGCCCAATACAACTAATTTTTAGTCATCTGAGTCATTGACTGAGCAAACTTGTGATGCAAAGCATGAAACTTGGTATGAGAATTTTTGGATACATATAAGAGACCATGAAATCCACTTGAGACCTTATAAACTCAATCTTCCTTGAGAAACAAAAAAAACCCTAATTATAGGTCAATTGCTTAGGAGGAGAATTTGTCTGATCAATTCTTGAGCAACCTTGAGAACTTGAGAACCCTAGGAGAATGTCTTGAGTAAAAAGGGAGGGAAAATTTTGGGGTACAACAGATTCCCCTGTTCAATCATCTTAAACCTGAAGAGTTAGATTGGTACATCTGTCATTCGTGGTCTGAAGGTAGAAGAGGATTGAACACTTAAGTGCCCAGAAATTTGCACTCGCCTGTGCAGGAGGTAACACTGTTGGTTGATAATATTTCTTGAATGATCTTAAAGATGCCATTCAGAGAGGTGACTGAATTTCGTCAGAGATGGGCTTATAGATGCCATCCAAGGTAAATGTTGATAAGAGTATCAGAATGAGACTACACTTGACTGCATTTGAAGAATGCTTTCCATAATGAACCTATGGGGAAGGTGCCTAAGTAGTTGCTTGTCACATTTAGTCTCTGAGGGAAATGCTTATCATGTAGATTGTCGCCCCATCTTGTTTCGGGAATCGATCCATAATCTATTTATGTTTGTAAACTCGTTCTTTTCGGGAATTCACACCACCTGGTCATGTCGATAGTTTCCCCGTCCTGTTTCGGGAGTTAATCTTTTCCTGGTTATAAAGATAGTTTCCCCATCCTGTTTTGGGAGTTAATCTTTTCCTGGTCATATAGATAGTTTCCTTGTCCTGTTTCAGGAGGTAATCTTTGACCTGCTTTCTGTTGGCGAACATGTCCTGTTTCGGGAATTCACACCGTCTGGTCGCATTGATGGTTGCCCAATCTTGTTTCGGGAATTAATCTGCGACCTGGTCATATAGATAGTTGCCCCGTCCTATTTCGAGAATTAATCTTTGACCTGCTTTTTATTGGTAAACGCATCCTGTTTCGGGAATTCATACCGCTTGGTTGTATGGATAGTTGCCCTGTCTTGTTTCGGGAATTAATCTGTGACCTGTTTGAGAATTGTTGATGATATTCATCTGTTTGTGAACTATCCTGAAAGAAACAAAGTTAGTTTCGTGAAATGTCATGATGTATGTAATGCATTGTGTAATGATGTTCTCAAAGTAAATGAGAGTGTGTTATATGCGTTTCGTATGCATATGCCATGATATTTGTAAATGATGCATGGATGTTTGATGTCGTTTAGGCGTATTGGTAGCTTCGTGTAACATCTTTGTTGGAGAAAATAAATCCCTGATTGTTGTCGGGGATGAAGAAAGTGACACTTCAATTGTGTTTATAATGTCTCTGCTGAGGATTCCTGCTTTCTGTTTGAGGATACTCCGCTTGGGATGTTTGACTTTCGCATGGGGATATAAGAGTTCAGGAACATTGATCTCTCATTGCTCTACCGAGGAACTTAGTTCTTATATACCCTGACTGGGGATAAAAGAGATTGATAATTTTCCAGGATGTTGTATGACTGAGTTTCAAATATGGATGCTAACTCTTCTGGGGAGGACAAAGTTGTATTACATCTGGTGCGGTTTTAGATTCTGTAGCAACTTTCTGGGGATAACAGCTTGGCTACACTTTGATAGAGAGGGGAATTTTTCTGGTGATTTGTAGTAGTCGGAGAAATGAATTTGCTTGGGAAATTAAATTCAGTTGGGGAAATAAACCCTGCTGGGGAAATAAACCCTTGCTGAAGAAGAGAATTTAGTAGGGGGTTTTACAGTGTTGGAGAAATAACTCAGCTGGGGAATTATATTCCTGTGAACTATGCTAAGGAAGTTTTCGCCGTATGCTGGGGAAATGATCAAACTCCTTTATCCACTAGGGGGATCTGTTGGGGAGTATGGTCATGTTAATAGCTAGAAGATGCCTTAATTCCTGTCTTGAAGGCATATTAGACTTGCGGGAGAATGTATCTCTATCTGGGATGAGCTTGTGAAGGTAACTCTGTGGGGATAATCCCATGGAGGTTGCCCTGTGGGGATTTATGGATGACTTAAACGTTATCCCAATTCCTAGAGTCTTTAGTAAATGTCGATTCATGTTGTTATGCATATATTTGTTAACAGTAATCATATTCATATGCATATGTTCATTCAATTTAGTCATTGGACGTTTTTTCAAACAAAACAGAGAAAGTAAAAACAAATTTGAATTTTGAAATTGACTTTGTATTGAAAGTTTGCCTAAAAATAAGCATTTTGTACGAAGAGACAGAAATCCTAGTAAGAGGAAATCGTTGTAAAATGAAAAGAGTACAAAGTAAAACAGAAAAGAACAGATATGTGGAAACGATCTCATCAAGTTCCAACTCTGCTATTGCCCCTATATCTCTGAGCATCTCATCCCTTGCTATCGGAAGAAGTTGACTGAATTGATCTGTACCATTTGAACTTGACGTTGATAATAAATTTTGTTGTATGTAGATGATCCAACGGGACATAGTCGTACGCTTTATTCCCTTACTTTTGCCTGGACCTCCCTTTCGGGTTTTCAGTCCACCGGGATACCCTTTTTTGCCCAAGCCGCCTTTTCAGGTTTTTGACTTGCCGGGTGTATGATGTTTTTATATATATCCCTAATTTTTCCCGAACCCTTTTGATTCTCCGGGATGCCGTTATTTTTGCCTAGGTCAGTCAACCTAGCAGGTCATATTTATGCGTAGTATTTTTTGACTATGTCCGCGTTCATAGGGTGCAAAAAATCTTCCCCGTCCATGGTGGTAAGTATCATAGCACCGCTAGAAAATATTTTCTTGATTACAAATGGCCCTTCATAGGTGGGAGTCCATTTTCCCCTAGGAATACCCTTCGGTAGGATGATGTGCTTTATTACCAAGTCACCAGCCTGATATACCTGATGCTTGATTTTCCTGTTGAAGGCTTTGATCATGCGCTTCTGGTACATCTGTCATGACACACCGTCGTAAGCCTTTTCTCATCGATCAAACTTATCTGGTCCAACCAAGTTTGAATCCACTCATCTTCGTCTAAGTTTGCATCCTTCATAATCCTTAGAGAAGGAATCTGGACTTCGACAAGTAGAACCGCTTCCGTACTGTAGACTAGAGAGAACGGGATTGCCCTAGTTGATGTTCATACTGAAGTTTGATAGCCATGAAGAGAAAATGGTAACATCTCATGCCAGTATTTGTACGTCATCGTCATCTTTTGTATAATCTTCTTGATGCTCTTATTGGCGGCTTTCATTGCACCATTTATATTCGGTCGATACGGAGAAGAGTTATGGTGCTTGATCTTGAACTGCATGCAGAGTTCCGTGATCATAGTATTGTTGAGATTGGTACCATTGTCTGTGATAATCCATTCGAGGATGCCATACCGACAAATAAGGTTATCCCTAATGAACGGGGCCACCATATTCTTGGTAACATAGGCAAATGATGCTGCTTCAACACACTTTGTAAAGTAATCGATAGCGACGAGGATGAAGCGCTGTCCATTAGAAGCAGTAGGTTTGATCTCTCCAATCATGTCAATGCCCCACATTGCAAATGGCCAAGGAGCAGTCAAGATATTCAGAGGAACCAGGGGCACGTGTACCTTGTCAGTATAAATCTGGCATTTGTGACAAGTTCTTGAGTGATGATGGTAATTAGTCTCCATAGTCGACCAATAATAACCCCCTCTCAGAATCTTCTTAGCCATAGTATGCCCACTGGAATGAGTACCAAAGATACCTTTGTGTATATCTTCCATAATTTTCTCAGCTTCCTTCTTGTCCATACAACGAAGCATAGTCGAATCATGGTTGCTCTTGTACAAAATTTTGTTGCTTAAAAAGAATTTAGCAGAGAACCTCCGAAGGAATTTCTTCTCATTGATAGATGCTCCTTCAGGATACTCTTGAGCTTCGAGGTACCTCTTTACTTCATGAAACCAAGGTTTTTCTTCTATTCCATCAGTTTCAAACTCGTAGCAATGTGCCAGTTCGTCTAGTATTTTGATAGTAATTTAAGGAGCCTCGTTGTCCCATCTGACTTGAAACATAGATGACATGGTTGCCAATGCGTATACCAATTGATTATCTTCTTGTGGGATATGTTCAAAAGTGATTTCCTCGAAGTACGAAATTAATGCCAATACATGATCCCGATAAGGAATGAGATTTGGATGCTTCGTATCCCATTCTCCCTTAATTTGACTGATGACTAGGGTTGAATCCCCATATACATTCAAGAACTTGATTCTTAGGTCAATAGCAGCTTCGATACCCATGATGCACGTTTCGTATTCGACCATGTTATTGGTACAGTCAAAGCAAAGTCAGGCGGTGAAGGGCGTATGGAAACCCTTGGGAGAGATAATCACAAAACCAATCTCATTACCAAGTGCGTTAGAAGCTCCATCGAAAACTAAAGTCCATCGGGATCCCGACTCAGGTCCTTCATACGATCCGGGTTCTTCATAATTTGTAACTAGCATAATGTTCTCATCCGAGAACTCAAAATTCATAGATTGGAAGTCATCTACGGCTTGATGGGCCAAATGGTCTGCTAGTACACTTCCTTTGATTTCTTTTTGAGTGGTGTACTGAATGTTGTATTCTGTTAGGACCATTTGCCATCAGGATATTCTTCCGGAGAGAGCAGGCTTCTCGAATATATACTTTATGGGATCCATTTTAGAGATCAACAAAGTGGTATGAGACAACATATAATGTCTTAGTCGGCGAGCAGTCCATGCCAAAGCGTAACAAGTTTTCTCAAGCACTGAGTGTCTTATTTTACAGTCGATGAACTTTTTGCTAAGGTACTATATTGCATGCTCTTTTCGACCAGACTCGTCATGTTGGCCCAATACACACCCTCATTGAGTTCTCTAACATTGTTAGGTACATGATCAAAGGTCTTCCTTCATCTGGTGGCATCAGAATCAGAGGTTCTTGTAGGTAATCATTGATTTTGTCAAAGGCTATCTGGAAATTGTCGTTCCACTCCACTACCTGATCTTTCTTCAGTAACTTGAAGATTGGCTCACAGGTAGCAGTCAGATGGGAAATAAATCAGGCTATGTAGTTCAGTCATCCCAAGAAACCCCTGACTTCCTTCTCAGTACGGGGGACTGGCATTTCTTGAATATCTTTGACCTTGGAAGGATCAACTTCGATGCCTTTAACATTGACGACAAAACCCAGGAGTTTGTCGAATCTCCCCCCAAAGGTGAACTTGTTCGGATTCAGCCTCAGCTTGTACTTCTTAAGCCTTTCAAACAACTTATGCAGATGGTCAAGATGTTCCTCTTCAGTCTGGGATCTAGATATCATATCTTCGACGTAGACCTCTATCTCGTGATGAATCATATCATGGAACATAGCTACCATAACACACTGGTATGTTGCACCAACGTTCTTTAACCCGGAAGGCATAACCTTGTAGTAGAAAATTCCCCATTTTGTGACAAAGGTAGTCTTCTCCATGTCTTCAGGTGCCATATTTATCTGATTATAACCCAAAAGAAACTGTCCATGATGGAAAATACTTTGTGTTAAGAAGTGTTGTCAACCAGAACATCAATACGTGGAAGCGGAAAGTCATCCTTGGGGGTTGCTCTGCTCAGATCCCTGTAATCTACACACATACACACCTTTCCATCCTTTTTAGGCACTGGAACCATTTTGGAACCCACTGAGGATAGGATATTACATCTAAGAAACCTGCATTAAATTATTTCATAACTTCAACTTTGATCTTTTCTGAAATCTCAGGATGCATACGATGAACCTTCTGCTTTATTAGAGAACAACCCTCTTTCATTGGTAGATGGTGAACCACAATATCAGTATCGAGCCCCTGTACGTCCTCGTATGACCAAGCAAATATCTCAACATAGTCATGCAACACCTAGATTAACATGTTTTTGACACTGTCCTCTAGGTTGGCACTTATCTTGACTTCTTTCTTGTTTGTTTCAGTACCTAAGTTCACGACCTCGACTGACTCTTCATGTGGTTGTATAGCTTTTTCCTCTTACATTAGCAGTCTGGAAAGCTCTCCAAGAATTTCGCAATCTTTTTCACTGTAATACGGTGGGAGAACTGACTTGGGCGTTTTGTTTTTTATCACAATTGTTGTGGATAGCAAGAGTCGCCATCGACTTTTCTTTTATCCAGTAAAGGAAAGGGTGAAAAGAACAGGAAAGACCTTTTGAGAATTTTCTTGAGTTCGGGGGGTAGGTTATGAAAAGGGAACCTGTTAGCACCCTTTTCATCCGTAGTTATCTATGGGCTCTTAGTTTCTAGCTCACTTTGAAATGCTTTGTTTGAAATGTGTTTGTGATAGTTTGAAAGTATTTTGAAAGTGCCTTTGTTTAGGCGAACTTTGTAATGATTCTCGTCTCTATAAGAATGTATACAAAGTGTTGACTTTTGAAAATATTTCATTTGAGAGTATTGGTGTGTTTTGAGAGATGTTTTGAAAATTGTGACAAGCAACTACGAGCGTTCTACCTACTCAAAAAGTTTTTTTTCATTTCCTCCTCCTTTAGATATTTCTATCTTACCATTGATTGGTAAGAGGCCTTATCATTGGATGTGAAGGGACATGCGTGGGTCATCGTACAGTCATAGAAGGCTACATTATAGAATACCTTAGCAATTTGTTGTAAGGGTCTAAGATCATTTACCAAAGGCAACTCCGAAGGGTCATCGAGGGACTACGATCTTGTATTCGAGGGTCTTTGCTAAAGTATCCCACGTTCGAGGGACATGGCTGTTTTATTTTAAGACAAAAAGTGTGGGTTAACCCTAGAGGTGCAAGTGTGCAAGGTGTATTGATTTCATGAATTCTTATATTGAATTTGGGTTGTCTACTTGTTGATTTTATGTCTTGTCGTACAAACCCTAATTACTAGTAATAATATTGAAAGCGATAAATTACTGAAATTTAAAGTTCTACGCTATTACATCTTTTTGGGGATGGGGATACAAATCACAAATGGGGGATGAAAGCAATTAAAACCTAATTACTATTACAACCATATTGAATAATGAATAATAATAAAAATATATAAAAATATAAAGATAATGTAAAAAGAAAGGGAAACTGTTTTAAAAAACCTTTATGCATCGACACATGCACTTATGCATCAATATATATATATATATATATATATATATATATATATATATATATATATATATATATATATATATATATATATATATATATATATATATATATATATATATATATATATATATATATATATATATATCACTTCTTGTTTTTGTAAATCAAAACCAACTCAGTATGTATTGATACATAATGGTTTGCATCGACTCATTTCTTGGTTGCATCGACACATTCATGTTTTGCATCGAATCATACACATTTTGTCTCTCTGTAATATGTCTTGATAACAATATGTATTGATACATAATGCATTGCATCAGCTCATCCCCTGTTTATATGAGTCGACTCATATGAGGTATGTATCGACTCATACTGCAGTTTTACCTCTAACATTTTTCTGTTGCATATATAAGTCAGTTCTCAACACATGGTTAATGAAAATAAAAAGTAAGCATATGGTTAGATTCAGGGCAATCATATCAACATTTTATCTTCACAAATGAACCACTAATGATGCTTGTATGAAGAGTTCAAAGTCAAGAAAACTTACCTTGAAATTGATATTCATGTTTTGATTTAGAGTTGTTGTATTGTCTTGGAGAAGTCAAGTTGTAGGTGGCTGTTTTTGAGTTTGGAAAATGGTTATAGTGATGTTACAGAAGTTGTTCCTGTGTTTGAACAACTTCTATATGATGTATATGAAGTATTTGGATGGTTTGTCTGGGCATAACTTGCAAGGTTTAAGAGGTTCAAATATTAGGACTTCAAAGCCCTAAAATGGGGGTTTTGTAGACAAATCTGGTTTTTTGAGAGTATAGGAGTTTTGAGTGCTTGTTTCTCTTCCTTTTTTCCGACCTCTATCTCTTGCAATTGATCTCTCTATTTATAGGCAAAAGGTTTTGGACAAAGGTTGCTCAGATTTTGCAAGATCACATGTTGTGGCTAGGTTGGATTGTCAATGAAGCAAACTTGAAGATCATAGTTCTAATGCTTTATACTTTGCTTCATAGAGTTGTTGGACACTTTAAGCATGCTCATCTGATTTTGTGTGTTGAGTGTGTGTATAAGGAACAAGTTAGAGGCTCAAGAAGAGCTGACTTTGTGATTAAAGCTACTTTGCATGAATGACAATGTTAACTTTGTGCCAAAAATTGGAAAGATCACTTGGACAATGCTTAAATCAAATGGTCTATAGCTCAAAACTTTGTGTAAGCATTAAATTATGGTGATATTGGCAAGTTAGAAGGCCTGTAACACAAGATTATGCAGCATAGCACGAAGATTGGATTATGTGTTCTTCACCAAAAATGATTTGTAATTCAAGAATGGATGTCCAACTTCATGCCTTTTAATCTCCTAGCTTAAGTATGATAAATTCATTCTCTTAGACATTTTGAAAATCTTGAAACACCCTCTACAACTTCCATATTTTCCATTTTTGCAAAATAAAATTGGAACTATGTGAGAAATAGCCATGAAGTTGGGACAAAAATCTTCCTAAACTAGGTGAAATTTTCACTAAGTGTTTTATAAAAAGTGCATGACTTCATGGATTCATAACTCAAAATCCATGCATTTCTAGGACTTATTATGTCCTACAAAGTTATAGATTTCATTGAGACCTACAACTTTCATGTTGGAAGTTTTCTTTGAATCATCTTGCATCTTGATGAAAAGTTGGCATGAAGTTATGAAATTATCATGTATGAAAACACTTAGAAAAAATTTCAAAGTCTTGAAAAGTTTGACTTTTCAAATTGACTTTTGAATTTCTTGATTTCTTGATTTCTTGATGATCAAGCTTCATATTTTTGAATTTCTTGATGAAATATGATCTTTGAAACTCAAATTTGATCAGAAAGTCAAAATTTGACTTTTTGGTGTACAATTGACTTTTTTTATCAGTTAATCAAATTTCAACTATCAATCAATTGATCTTGAGAGATGAATTGAGTCATGCAATTAGGTCAAAATGATGTACTTGAATCCTTGAGATTATGTTTCAAACCAATAAGACATGTGTTGTACCCCAAAAATTTCCCTCCCATTTTCACTCAAGACATGCCTCTAGAGGACCTCAATTGCTCAAGGATGACCAAGAATTGACCAGACAAATTCTCCTCTTAAGGTAATGAATCTCAAATTAGGGTTTCAATTTCAAGCAAGATGTTTGAGTCCAAAGGATCTCAAATATTCTTCATTGTCCTAATATGTCCTCAAGATCATCCATGCCAAATTTCATGCCTTGAGCAATAAGTTTGCTTAGTCAACTGCTCAAATGCCTGGAAATCAATTGTACTAGGTCAAAAGTCAACTATGGCCCAAATACAATCAAACTTCAAGATTTTTGGTCAAAATCAATATTTTTAAGTATTATACATCATTTGATCAAGGGTTGATCATGATTCCTCAATAAATGTTCCTAACTCATCAAAAGTAAAAAATAACAAATTAGGGTTTCTATAGGAAAAGTCAACCAAATTTTGACCAGGAATAACTTTCTCATACTTTATAAGAAATTTTTCCTCCAAGGCTCATTTTGAAGAGAATCCAATTCCCTATAACTTTTCTTCAGCCCTCAAGTTCAAGAAATGCCTCAATCAAAAGATACTAGCTCAGACATTATAGGTCTTTTCAAAAAGTCAACAAAAACAACTTTTGGGTCAAAACTCCTTACATGAACATGGAAGATCCAATTGAGATGAAACCAAAAGGGTTATTTAGAGGACATCCTAAGCTCTCTAAAATGTTCAAGAAAACTCTCATAGGGTTAAAATTGAGAAAAATATGCATTGCTAAAGTTGACCAATTTTTGGAAATGTGCATGAAGCCAATATTGACCAAACTTGATTTTTTTTTCCAAATGGGCCCATGTTTCCATGCTTGAAACTTGTTCTTAACATGGCCCACGACCCCTGAGCTCACTCATACATTATTTCATTATTTTTATCATTTATTTTGATTTTTTATTCATTTAAATCAAAATAAATCAAATAAAATATCGAAATAATGAAATAAAATCCAAAGATTTGTTTTAGGGCCATATAATGAGTCTAAGATCTGATGAGCAAGTTAAGATTTCGTGCAAGGACTGAATGGAATGAAAAGAGCATGTTTTGGCCAATTTTGGAAACTTAAAATACAAATTGCAAATCAAATCTTTTTCTCACAAATCTTCAAGATTGCATCCAGTTTTGTTAACTTAATGCATTCTCATATATATATATATATATATATATATATATATATATATATATATATATATATATATATATATATATATATATATATATATATATATATATATATATATATATATATATATATATATATATATATATATATATATGTAACATTCCCAGACCAAAAGAAGAAGGGTTGGCCACACGAAACTGACATTAGAACCTCCACTTTTTTGACAAAATGTGGCAATCGGATTTTGGATTACAGAGAGATTCAAATACTTTGGACGTTTGCAATCGATTCCTGGGAACATTTGGAAGCTAAAAGGATCATTATCATGCATCAACGCATCTAGAATCAACATTCACATCACCAAGGTTTTCTCTTCTTTTTTAAAATTTGATTTTGATCATACACACGTTATAAATGAATTTTGAGTATGCATTCATGTTTGTATGAGTATTTAGAATGTGTGTGAATGATTAATTGCTTGTTTTGATGCATATTTAACCAATTTCCATTGTCAGGGTTTTGAGGTTTGTTTTAGGGTTTTCTAATACAACTAAAATTAGGCCAAAAGAAGGGTACCATCGTGCTCACGAGATCAAAACCAATTGATCCATGCCTTTACATTGAATTTATGTTGTTTGGTTAAGATTTTGGAAATTTACAAGTCCTTTAGTGACGGTTTTGTCTGTAGGTAAAAGTTCTTGGGCTAAAACGACAGCCACTGAAGAAGACGATGGTGTGGCATGACCTGGTTGGGCCATTTGAATGCAGCGCATGTTTTTCTTAAATATAATTTTAATCGTGGATTTTGGATTATATTATTTTGTTGTTGTTTGAATAAGAAAATAGACAAGTGGCTCAGATGGCAGGAATGAAGGGCGTTAAGGCGTGCATGTGTGGGAGGTCAGGGGTTCGACCCCTGCCTCCTGCATATTATTTTTCTAGCATTCTTCTTTCAGATCCAATACTCCTAGTCCCAACGCGCATACCATATGCCATATCGTCATTACCATCAGATCAATCATCCTCCATATCCAACGCTCCAGGTGACTGGAGACCATGGTGGACATCCCAACAATCCTCCCACTAGATCCAGCGCAGCTGTGGGCCAACAGGACTTGGGCATCACAAATTCAAACAACATACCCCTCTAATTGGGTTTCTCACACCCCTCAGGCCCATTACTTTCCTTTTTTTTAACTTCACTATTTTATTTTATTTAACTTTTAATTGTTTTTTTTGTTTTAAATCATTTTTTAAAATCAGAAAATCATCACAAAAATTAGGACTTAATTTTTTTCTTTCTTAATAAATTAATTTTTTGCAAATTAATTAATTTAATTAACTTTAATTTGTTTTCCTTAATTTAATATTAAATTAGAGATTAAGTTAAATTTCAAATCTTTTTTCATAAAAAATCTCAAAAATACTTTAATGATCAAATTAGATTTTTAGGGTTTATAGCCATTTTTCAGGTTTTAATTCCCGCGCGTTATTATTTGTCCATACGGTTATTTTTTATTATTGATGTAATTGCACCCAGTTTGTAATAGTTTAATTAGGGTTTATAATTTCTGCATTTTACTTTTCAGTCTTTATTTATGTATCTACACCAAAGCCCTGTAATAGCGTAGGAACTTTTATTTCTCGTTTTTATATTTCTTATATGCTTGTATATAATTGTTAGTAACTTAGGCGTGCATGACAAGATTAATCAATTAATCAATAGATCACTAATTGCAAGATAAATATATGTGAAAAAACACATTGTTGCACACTTGCACCCTTAGGGTATACCTCACTTGGTTGCCTCAGAAAATAACGGTCACAATTCTCGAAACGTGAGAATTCTTAGTGGCTGTCCTTAAGTATAAAGAGATCACTAGCCCCTCGATGACCCTCTTGACTGTTTCCTCGGTTAAAAAAGTGATCTTAGGGCTTTAGGACAGTTACTTAGAGTGTTTGCCCAGTTTCCTTTAGTGATTGTACGTCCCTTTCGATAGTCCCTCAACATTCGATGACTAGGGCTACCTACTCACTAATAGTAGTATATCACTGTCTAAAGGATAGGAGGAAAAGAACAAACTTTTTTTCGAGTAGGTAGATAATTCTTAAGTACTTGCTCAAGAACAAATTTTTACACACCATGCTTTCAAACACTTTTCAAACAAAGTTTTCAAAACGCTTTATCACACTCTTGAGGACTGATACAAGAATTATCATAAAGCAAACAAACTTTTCAAAGCACACAAACACGAAAGCAATTTTCAAAATGAGCAAGTACCTAAGAGCCCGTAGATAACTACGGATGAAAAGGGTGCTAACACCTTCCCTTTTCATAATCTACCCCCCTTTACTTAGAAAATCTCGAAAAAGGCCTTTTTCTGTTCTTTTCACCCTTTCCTTTGTTAGATAAAAGAAAAGTCGGTGGCAAATCTTGCTTACCGCAACATTTGCAAACAAAAAACGCAAACTTGTATTAATAGTCGGTTTTGCCGCCGTATCACAGAACTGGCGACTCTGCTGGGGATAAATAAAAAGTGGGGTTTACCTTAGGGTCTAGATCATTTTAAACTTGCTTCTTTTTCTATTTAATTGCTTTACTTTTAAGGGTACTATTTGAGTTACTATAGATCCTACACCTAGATCTGGGGAAACCTTTTAGGTAAGTAGAAATAGATCATGGAAACTATGCATGGTATACTGACACCGTTGAAGCGATGGCTACATTGATGCGACACTTTGGTTGGCACCGGTAGTTTTTGAGTTAACCAAGGAGAATACGGGGCCGCTGCGTGGTGTCATAAAGCGTCAACTGACCTTAGAACCTTTAATTTAACAACTAGGCCATTAGGACATAGTGAGATGGCCGTCTTTGGTGTATTCCCAAGGTCGGCAGATGCTCGATGCTACACTCATTGAGATTTGACTCCTGAGTTTTGTTTGGTTGCGAGTCAGTTGCTTATCGAACGAAGCTTGTGGGAAATGTCAGTGATATTGAGATCCCTTAGAATCCGTTTACTATTATAGAACGGATTGAACCAATCCAACTTCAAGAGGGTATGGCCTTAAAATCCTTGCAAGCCTTAAACCTAAGGTCTTGGTGTGATTTTCCTGTTGCTTGCTATATATGTGATTTCTTAGCATAATCATGACATCATAACATGGCATATCATACTGACCATTTCAAGGATTTTCTAAGGCTTATCCTTGTCTTATTTTGTAGGACATGACATCTGCTCGCAGGAACACTATCCAGATCAACCTTGTGAAAGTGCATCCTCAACTCAAGAACTTAGCATCTAGGATTCCTGAAAGCTCTCCCTTCACTGAAAAGTATGGTCGACTTCTCAATTTAATCACTACAACTCCTGACGAAGAAATGTTAAAGGTGCTCTTTAAGTTCCTTGACCCGTTGTACCGCTGCTTCACTTTTCCTGATTACCAGTTAGTGCCCACTATGGAGGAGTTTTCTCAGTTATTGGGGGTACCTATCCTTAATCAGCTACCATTCAATGGTACTGAAAGAGACCCAAAGCCTGAAGAGATTGCTCAAGCTCTATCTTTACAACGGTCTGATGTAGTGGAAAATTGGGAAACCAGAGGAGGTGTCCAAGAATTTCTAGCTAAGTTCCTATTTGAGAAAGCTCACTATTTTTGGGATAATCTGGATTTACAAGCTTTTGAAGAAGTGCTGACCCTTCTCATTTATGGGATGGTACTATTCCCTAACGGAAGAGCGGATCCAATACAAATACAACTTTTTTATCATGAAGCAGCTTTGCAAGAAAGGAGTTAGTTCCCTCCGGGGGTTCTGATAGCCAATGCTTCCTACGCTCCAGACCTTAGCCCTGAACTCCTTAGCACAAGCACTAAGTAAGCCCGTGAAGGAAAGGCCTTCAATATCGCACTGTGATCGGTGGATCTGGAACTGACTGTTTAACGCTGGTTCGCGAAATGTCGCGGAAGCAAGAGTCGCCACCGTCTTTTATTTTCTCTAACATGGAAAGGACAAAAGCACAGAAAAATTCCTTAAGAGATTATCTCTCGGTTCAGGAGGTAGATTTATAGAAAGGGAAGGTGTTAGCACCCTTTCTATCCATGGTTATCCATGGGCTCTTAGATACTTGCTCATTTGTGTTTTCAAAATGTTTGTTTGCTTTTCAATCGTGAGTGGGTTTGAAAAAGTTTCGTTTAAAGTTTCAGATCGACTCTTGTATCAGTCCTCAAGAGTGTTTGAAAAATTGTTTTTGAAAGCTTTTTGAAAAGTGTCGGTGTGAAAAGAGTTTTGATTTGTTTTTTAGAGCAAGTATCTATGAGTCATCTACCTACCCTAAGGAATTAGGCTGTGTAAATGTCCTTAAGGTAGTGCCATCCCACCATTGAGAGGTAGGTAGCACCACCGTTGGAGGTGTTCGGGTCAATTCGAGTTTAGGGACAGTGTGGTCACCAGAGCAACAGTAGGACACCTTAGAAGCTACCCTCATGCCATGTTCATGGACATGAGGACTTACTAAAACGTCCTATACTCGACGACCACGTTTCGAGGGGCAAGGCAACAACGAGGCGTACCCTAGGAGTGGTGTGTGAATTGTGTGTCATTTTCAGTTATGTTTTATCTTGTCATGCTTTTGGTGATCTACGCTTTGATTTTATTTGGGCCATTCATTCTTTCATGCAATTATTAGCAGTTAAGGGGTGCGGAAATTAAAGTGCGGAAAAGAAAGTCCTACGCTATTACAAGGCGCGGGTCTATACATCGCCAAATTAACAAAGACCCGTTTTTGAATAAAATGCAGAAAATAAATAAATTTCCTAATTATCTATTACAAGGCTTTAGGGCAATTACATAATATTTACAAGAAACATAAGAATAAACGCGCGAAAAAGAAATTAGAATCGAGAGTGCGAGGGCGTTGGACCCTTTAAAGAAATTAAATGAAACTAAAAGTTAATTAATGATTAAATAAAGAAAGGAAATTATTTTTGATGTTTTTTGTATTTAATGGAAATAAAGAAAATTAATTGAAGTTAGAAATTAAATAAAACCCTAATTCTAAGTTTGTTTTAATTGTTAAAGAAAAATATTTAAGTTTTGACCTAATTTACACTAACTATTTAATGACATATTTATTTACAAAATAATTAAGAATTAATAATAATGGTAATAAGAAAATTATTTATTAAGCAAAAAGAATAAAATGCTAAAACCTAATTTCTACATTTTTTGGTTATTAAGAAAATATTAAAGTTGAAAACCTAAAATCAAACTAAATTGATTAATAAAATTTATTTACAAAAAAATATTAGTGAATTAAATATTAAAAACAATAAACATATTTTATTTTTATGATTTTTTCTGGATTTTATATATTATGAAAAATATTTTTTGCAATTTAAAGGAACAATTAAAATAATTAGAATAAATAAAAAGAGAAAAAAAAAGAGAAAGAAAATACAAACAAGGGGGGTATTCAGACCCAATTTGGAGGTGTTGTTGAAGCAGTTTGGCCCAAGAAATCTGGCCTTTTTTTACTTTCCAGTGATCACGTGCTTGTGGTTGACTGAGCATGCATGATAGTCTCCACGTCTTGGCCTTTGGATTGATCCTTATGCATAGGTGGCAAGCACAGGCATATGCATGTATGGTGGGTCACTGGGTAGGAATTACACCTGATCACATTACAAGCAAAATTATAGAGAATATGGGGGACCTGGGAATCGAACCCAAGTCTCAGTGCCTGCATGACAACGCACCAACCAGTTGGACTAGCGCGTTTATTTGTTAGTATAATAAAACACAATTAATATAATGGGAAAACAAACATTATGCTGGACAAATAAAAAAAAAGCGCCAATTATTCAAACTGGTCAACCACCATTCAACACCTCAGCGTCTCTTTCCTTGCTTCTTCGTTTTGCCTGTATTTATAAAACAGATAGCGGGGGTTTTAAACCCCCACTAAGCTTCAACCTGCAAAATAGCGATTAGAGCATGGTTAAAAAGAAAAAGGGCGCGAGGTGTGGATTCTATTCGTCAGAATGTCCTGAATCCAATGGTATAGGTTTGAAAGGCCAATTGTTCCTTATGTGTGAAACCCCAAATCAAAGCTTCAGAAACCCTAAAAAGCTTTCATGGTGGATTCTTATACAGGGCTTAATACTTCAATCAAAGCATGCCATTAGCTTCAGAATACTCATGTTAGTACAAATCAATGATTAAAAGTCACACATAATGCATGGAAAATGGAATACGATTATGAAAATTTTCAAAGAAAGCAAGACTCTGTTATACCGATTCCTTGAGTATGGAAGCTTGGTTTCGATTGGAATAGCTTCCTGGTAATGTCAGGAGTGGATTGGAATGCTTTTCAGACCTTGAAACACCTTGCAATTAGGTTTTCAGTTTTCAAATTTTTTGTCAAAAGTTGCAATGTGTTCTTTGTTCTTGGGCGCAACTCTTGTGTTCTTGGCATTAGGTTTCACTTATGCTTATGTATGTGAATGAATTAGGTCAGAAAAATCAAGCCCAAAGCCTTTGCATTGATGATTTTGAATATTTGATTTTCATGATCTTTTTCAATCTTTTTCATGCCTTTCTTATGCCAATCATATTGAATCTTTCCTTATTGAATGGTGCACGAAATATTGAGTGAACTCTATGCACAAAAAGATTTGAAAAGTATGATTTAGTATTTTTCTCATAATTAATTTAAATTAAATGAATTAATAAGATTAAAAATTCAATTAATTAATTAAAAATAATAAAATAACTCCCTTTAAAGTCAATGGGTCGTGCATGGCCTTTGGGTGATGATTCATGGAAGAAATTGAGGCCCATTAGCAATTTTGAGGCATTTGAAGCAAAGTTGACTTTTCAAAATTCCCAAAAATTTCCCAACTTCCACAAGGCATATCTTGCTCAATTTGTAAGCTTTGATCATGTTCTTGGACATTTTGGAAATGTCTTGAAGTCCTCTAACCAATGTCTTTGGTCCCATGTCATTTTGATTTACCAATCTCAAGTTATGGTCTTTGACTTAAAGTGCCTTTTTGTTGACTTTTGAAAATGACCTATAATGTTGAGATTGATAACTTTTTGTGAGAGCATTTCTTGGACTTGAAGTGTGAATATGAGTTGTAGGAAATGTAATTCTCTTCAAAATGAGCTTTGGATGGAATTTTTCTGATAAACCATGTGGAAGTTATGCCCTAGTCAATTTGCAGTTGACTTTTTCAGCTGTCCAAAAATAGAAACTTTTGCATCTTGAGACTTTTTGAGCCATGCCTTGAGAATCATGATCAAGAATTGATCAAATGATGTTTGTGGCTTCAAAATAAGATGTTGACCAAAAATTTTGACTTTTGACTGTCAAATGACTATTTTGCCCCTGCAGTTGACTGTGAAGCAATTAGGGTTTTTTGACTGTGCAATTTTGTGCTGTGAGTCTTGAAACTTGGCATATGGATGCTTGAAAATGTATGTAGGCATGTGGGACTTGATTGGACCCTTGGAAACTTCAATTTCTTTGCCAGAACCAAAACCCTAATTTTTGACTGTTATGAGGCAATTGGACTGTGCAACCCTTGAGAGATTTTGAAGCATGATCTTGGCAAACCTTGAAGAATATGGGAGGGAAAATTTTGGGGTACAACAGTTGCCCCTGTTCAATCTTCTTAGACCTGAGGATGTGGATTGGCTGGCGTGCCTTTCGTAATCCGAAGGTGGAAGATGATTGAACACTAGAGTGCCCAGAAATTTGCGCTCACATGTTAGCAGTATGATGGTGGGAATGGGCTTATAGATGCCATTTGGAGACTGATGGATGGGAGAGATGGGCTTATAGATGCCATCGGGGGGTTAATGGATAGGAAGATGGGCTTATAGATGCCATCGAGAGGTTGTCGATCGCGTAAGAGATTCCTTAGCGAGAACTTGCGTACCTGAGAAAGAAAATAATTACCTGGCCTGTTACAGGAGTTGGTCTTCAAACTCTATGTATAGATGCGCCCTGGCTGGATACAGGAATCAGATCTTTAAACTCTTCAGACGTGCCCTAGCGAGATACAGGAATCGAGTCTGGAGAATATAGTCGTCAACAGATACACCCTGGCAAGATACATGAATCAGATCTTCGAACTCTTCAGATGCACCCTGGCAAGATACAGGAATCGGGTCTGGTAATGCTAGTCGTCAACAGATACACCCTGGCAAGATACAGGAATCGGATCTTCGAACTCTTCAGACGCACCCTGGCGAGATACAGGAATCGGGTCTGGTAATGCTAGTCGTCAACAGATACACCCTGGCAAGATACAGGAATCGGATGCTCGAACTCTTCAGACGCACCCTGGCAAGATACAGGAATCGGGTCTGGTAATGCTAGTCGTCAACAGATACACCTTGGCAAGATACAGGAATCGGATCCTCAAACTCTTCAGACGCACCCTGGCAAGATACAGGAATCGGGTCTGGTAATTCTAGTCTTCAACAGATACACCCTGACAAGATACAGGAATCGGATCCTCAAACTCTTCAGCCGCACCCTGGCAAGATACAGGAATCGGGTCTGGTAATGCTAGTCGTCAACAGATACACCCTAGCAAGATACAGGAATCGGATCTTCAAACTCTTCAGACGCACCCTGGCGAGATACAGGAATCGGGTCTGGTAATGCTAGTCGTCAACAGATACACCCTGGCAAGATACAGGAATCGGATCCTTGAACTCTTCAGACGCACCCTGGCAAGATACAGGAATCGGGTCTGGTAATGCTAGTCGTCAACAGATACACCCTGGCAAGATACAAGAATCGGGTCCTCAAACTCTTCAGACGCACCCTGGCAAGATACAGGAATCGGGTCTGGTAATTCTAATCGTCAACAGATACACCCTGGCAAGATACAGGAATCGGATCCTCAAACTCTTCAGACGCACCCTGGCAAGATATAGGAATCGGGTCTGGTAATGCTAGTCGTCAACAGATACACCCTGGCAAGATACAGGAATCGGATCTTCGAACTCTTCAGACGCACCCTGGCGAGATACAGGAATCGGGTCTGGTAATGCTAGTCGTCAACAGATACACCCTGGCAAGATACAGGAATTGGATCCTCGAACTCTTCAGACGCACCCTGGCAAGATACAGGAATCGGGTCTGGTAATGCTAGTCGTCAACAGATACACCCTGGCAAGATATAGGAATCGGATCCTCAAACTCTTCAGACGCACCCTGGCAAGATACATGAATCGGGTCTGGTAATCGATCGTCAACAGATACACCCTGGCGAGATACAGGAATCAGATCTTTAGTTGCGACCGTTGATGGTAATCATCTTGGTATTAACCTTTGTCCTGAAAAGACAAAACGTTAGTTGTATGCGATGTCATTATGCATGACATGCGTGATGCGATTATATGTTCATGATGCGTATATGCATGCTGTAATGTATGAAAATGCGATGTTTATGAATGTATGTTTTCGTCTTAGGAAAATAAATCCTTGACGAATGCCGGGAAGTTAAATCCTGGGCTGATATAGAGCTTTTGTTTCCACTGGGGAGTGATGGTTGCAAGAATACCTGTAGGAGAATATACCTCCGTTGGGGAATAAACTTGGCGAATGGATTACTCTGCGGGGAGAAAAATTACTCTAGCGACCTTGCTGGGGAGCAATACTCTGTGGGAAGAGAGGTACTCTGCTGGGATGTTGATGGTAACTCCGCTGGGGATACCGTTGTTATGTTGGAAGTGTTAATAGACTCCGCTGGGGATAAGAAGACTTCGCCGAGGACGATCTTTCCATGGCTTTTGGGCTGAGGATAACCCAGTTATATCCTGGTAGGGGAATAACCTTTGAATAAAGCCGGGAAACGCGTTCGTGCTCTGCAGGAGATAAGCTTCCAGAATCTACTGGGGATAAGCTTACTGCTGGGGAGATGGATTCCGCTCTCCTAGGGGAACTTCAGGATGGACTCTCCTGGGGAAATTTTTGAGATATATTGGGGAAGTGGCTCCGCTGAATTGTCTGGTATACCGCCGGGGAACAATCTTATACCAAGACTGCCGGGGATGCTTGTTAGGAATGTCTGTATAATTTGCTGAGGAATGTTGAGATCTATTGGAGGATACCCAAATTCCTTAAGGCTGACAGGATAACTCTGCTTGGGGAGAGTGTATTGACTTGCTGACTCAATCTCTGGGGACTTAAGATATCTTGGTTATGTTCTTCAGCTGAACTTACCTTGGTACCTTGGTGGACAGAACAATTAGATCGCTTAGACCACTCATTATTGCCCCTGTTTCTAATGTTACCTGTAATTAATCCTTTGTTTCGTATGCAAATATTTATGAGTTAGCAATTATTGTCAAATGCATATATCACAAATTGAACCTTGGACGTTCTTCGCAAAACAAAACAGAAAAGGGAAAAACAATTGGCAATTGATCTGAAAAGTGAATTTATATTGATTTTTGAATTTGCCTGTAAATAGGCGTTTATGTACAAGAGGCTGACGTCCTAGTAGGAGAACGCCGCCGAATAAAAGAGTTTATACAATTTTGTACAAAGAGAAAACAAAACAGCTATGTGAAGAGAATAATCCCACTGGGTTCCAACTTTGCTATCGCCTTTATATCCTCGAGCGTCTCATCACTTTGCTGCTCAGTTGACGATGAAGCTGATTGATCGATGCCGTCTGATCTTGATGTTGATACCGGATTCTAGATGCTAGGAGATCCAATGAGACATAATATTAAGCTTTAATCCCTAACTTTTGCCTGGACCGCCCTTTCGGGTTTTCAGTCCACCGGGATACCCATTTTTGCCCAAGCCGCCTTTTCAGGTTTTCGACTTGCCGGGTGTACAGATTTTTTTTTTATTTCATCCCTCATTTTGCCCGAACCCTTTTGGTTCGCCGGGAAGCCCTAATTTTTGCCTAGGTATGTCAACCTAGCGGGTCTTTTATCATGCGTAGTATCTTTTTACCATGTCTGCATTAGCGGGGTGAGGAAGGTCGTCACCATCCATGGTGGTTAGAATCATGGCTCCTCCTGAGAACACATGTTTAACCACAAATGGCCCTTCGTAGGTGGGAGTCCATTTGCCCCTGGTATCACTTTGAGGAAGGATGATGCGCTTGATTACCAGACCCCCAACTTGATATTCTTGTGGTCTGACCTTCTTGTTAAATGCCCTGATCATCCGTTTTTGGTACGTCTGACCATGACATATAGCAGTAAGTCTCTTTTCGTCGATTAAGTTTAGCTGATCAAGTCGTGTCTGGATCCAATCATCTTCGCTCAGATCTGCATCCTTCATTATCCGGAGAGAGGGTATTTGCACTTCGATCGGTAAGACAGCCTCCATACCGTAGACCAAGGAGAAGGGAGTTGCCCCGGTTGACGTCCTTGCTGAGGTACGGTACCCATGTAGAGCAAACGGTAACATCTCGTGCCAATCTTTATAGGTCACTGTCATCTTCTGCACAATTTTCTTGATATTCTTATTCGCTGCTTCTACAGCCCCATTCATCTTCGGCCGGTAAGGAGAAGAGTTGTGGTGCTGTATTTTAAATTGCTCGCAAAGCTCAGTGATCATTTTTTTATTGAGATTGGTACCGTTGTCTGTAATGATCCTTTCCGGGACACCATATCGACAGATCAGATTGTGCCGAATGAACCGTGCCACAACATTCTTGGTTACAGTGGCGTAGGAAGCTGCTTCAACCCACTTTGTGAAGTAATCGATTGCTACAAGGATGAAGCGATGCCCGTTGGATGCCGTAGGTTTAATCTCGCCGATCATATCTATGCCCCACATTGCAAAAGGCCAAGGTGCAGTCAGGACGTTCAGAGGAACTGGAGGAACATGCACCTTATCTGCGTATATCTGGCACTTGTGACATGTCCGAGAATGTTGGTAGCAGTCGGCTTCCATTGTGGACCAGAAATATCCTGCCCGAAGGATTTTCTTTGCCATAGTGTGTCCACTGGAATGTGTTCCGAAGGTACCTTCATGTAGCTCTTCCATGATCCTTTCTGCTTCAGTCTTGTCCACACAACGCAGTAAGGTCGAATCATGGTTTCGCTTGTACAGAATGTCGTTGCTAAGGAAGAACTTTGCTGCGAACCTTCTCAGAAACTTTTTATCATTGACAGATGCACCTTCAGGGTATTCCTGAGCTTCCAAGTATCTCTTCACCTCATGGTACCAAGGTTTCTCAGTCACTACCTCAGCCTCAAGATCACAACAGTATGCCGGTTCGTCCAGTTTCCAGATGATGACCCAGGGAGCCTCATTGTCCCATTTGACTTTGAACATGGAAGACATCGTAGCTAACGTGTCCGCCAACTGATTCTCCTCTCTTGGGAAATGTTCAAAGGTTATCTCTGTGAAGTGGGGGATCAATGTCAACACACATTCTCTATAAGGAATAAGGTTCGGATGTTTCGTATCCCACTCGCCTTTGATCTGATTGATCACGAGAGCGGAATCTCCGAAGACACTCAGAAACTTGATCCTTAAGTCAATCGCAGCTTGAAGACCCATGATGCATGCCTCATACTCCGCCATGTTGTTGGTGCAGTTGAAACATAGCCGGGCAGTGAGTGGAGTATGAGTGCCTTGAGGGGATATGATCACAGCGCCGATGCTGTTACCCAAAGCGTTGGAGGCTCCGTCAAAGTGCATAGACCATCGGGATCCTTCCTCAAGTCCTTCATCCGGTCCAGGTACTTCACAATCAGTCACTATCATGATGCTCTCGTCAGGAAACTCGAAGTACATTGACTGATAGTCGTCTACTGCCTGGTGTGCCAAGTGATCTGCCAATACACTTCCCTTGATGGCTTTCTAAGTCGTGTACTGGATGTCATATTCTGTCAAGATCTTTTGCCATCTTGCTATTCTCCCAGACAGAGCAGGCTTTTCGAATATGTATTTTATAGGATCCATCTTTGAAATCAACAAGGTATTGTGAGTCAGCATATACTGTCTCAGCCGGCGAGCAGCCCATACCAAAGCGCAGCAGGTTTTCTCGAGCAGTGAGTATCGGGTCTCACAGTCGGTAAACTTTTTGCTAAGGTAATAAATGGCATGCTCTTTTCGGCCAGACTCGTCATGCTGCCCCAGCACACACCCCATTGAGTTGTCAAGTACTGTCAGGTATAGTATCAGAGGTCTCCCTTCAACTGGTGGCATAAGGATGGGTGGTTCTTGGAGATACTCTTTGATTCTGTCGAAAGCGGCCTGACATTCATCGTTCCAACGTACTACCTGATCTTTCTTCAGCAGCTTGAAGATTGGTTCACAAGTAGCAGTTAGGTGCGAGATGAATCGGGCAATGTAATTCAGACGTCCTAGAAAGCCTCTGACCTCTTTCTCTGTCTTAGGAATTGGCATCTCTTGAATGGCTTTAACCTTGGCAGGGTCCACTTGAATACCCTTGTCACTTACGACGAAGCCTAGCAACTTTCCAGATCTTACCCCGAAGGTGCACTTGTTCGGGTTCAACCTCAGCTTGTACAACTTCAGACGGTCAAACCACTTCTGCAAATGATCAAGGTGTTCCTCCTCAGTTTGGGATCTTGCAATCATATCGTCAACATACACTTCAATCTCATGATGGATCATGTCATGATATAAAGCAACCATGGCACGCTGGTAGGTTGCCCCAGCATTTTTCAGTCCAAAAGGCATGACCTTGTAGCAGAAGGTGCCCCACTGAGTAACAAAGGTAGTCTTCTCCATATCTTCAGGAGCCATCTTGATCTGATTATACCCTGAAAAACCATCCATGAAAGAGAACACCTTATGCTGAGCAGTATTATCAACCAGAACGTCAATGTGAGGTAGGGGGAAGTCATCCTTGGGGCTGGCCCTGTTCAGATCCCTGTAGTCAACACACATTCTGACCTTACCATCTTTCTTCAGTACCGGCACCACATTAGCAACCCACTGAGGGTAAGAAGTCACTGCAAGAAACCCGGCATCGAATTGCTTCATAACCTCAGCTTTGATCTTTTCAGACATCTCTGGACGCATACGGTGGACCTTTTGCTTAACCGGAGGGCAGTCTTCTTTGGTAGGCAAATGATGGACTACAATGTCGATATCCAACCCAGGCATGTCTTCGTAGGACCAGGCAAAGATCTCCACATACTCATGCAGCATCTGAATCAACCGTTGTTTTACGCTGAGCTCGAGATTGGCACCAATCTTAACTTCCTTTCTATCTGTCTCAGTACCCAGATTTATCGTTTCCACTGGCTCTTCATGTGGTTGAATGGCCCTCTCTTCCTGGAGTAACAGTCTTGCAAGCTCGCCAGGCACTTCACAATCATCTTCACCTTCGTCTTCGGCTAAGTTGATCGGATTTTCGAAGTCATAACTGGCAGTAGCAGAGTCGTTACCAGTGAGATCCAGAGTGGATTGAAACCTGTATGAGTGAGTGTGTGTAAATACAGTTGTTTTGCAATATATAAAGAAAGAAGGAAAGAAAGGGATCACAAGATTTGCAATGCGAAAAAACGTCCAAGGTCTTTATTCATGATATATGTAAATGACAGTTATAAGCCCTCACAAATGAAGTCAACGGTGCCCCGGGTGAGACACCGGGCCATAAAGTTTTAATTCATTGTTTATTACAAATTACAAAAACAAAGGAATTTATTACTGCGTAACAAAAGTAACAGGTGTATGATCTCTTGCGGTCCAATTGTTCAATCCACCGTCAGTCGTCGGGTAGATCCAGCTATCAAACTCTGATTCTTCCACTTCGTCTTCATCCCCAATAGCATTCACTCCTGGATTGGTGATGAACACAGGAGGTCTTCCGATCCTAGCTTTGCGCACAACCCTCTGAGCCTCTGCAGTAAAACCCAGTCCAAACTTGTCAGTTTTAGGAGTGAAATCAGGGAGCCTGCCCCAGTTAGCACATTCACCTTTCTCGATTACAGCCCGGGCGTCCTTCAAGGAGGCCATCTTCAAAGGAAAGTCCTCTTCAACCACTGTTTCCGCTGCTGCCAATGTTGGAGGTACCTCTTCAAAATGCTGAAAGGAGGTTTCAATAAACTCCCCGTCCATCTCGATATACCAGAAGGAATTCAGATGACTCACCATATACTCTTCCTCCCCCTGCACAGTGACGATCTTCCCTCTGACAGGGTACTTGAGCTTCTGGTGTAGGGTAGAGGTCACTGCCCCAGCTTTGTGAATCCAAGGTCGATCCAGTAAACAGGAATAAGATGGACGAATATCCATCACATAGAAAGTCGAGTCGAAGACTTGGGAACCAACACGAATAGGAATGTCTACCTCACCATGAACCATCCTCTTCGATCCGTCAAAGGCTCGGACAATGATGTTGCTAGGTTTCAACTTCAGGGCCTCACAATCCAACCGGTCTAAGGCCTTTTTGGGCAATACATTCAGGGAAGAACCGGTGTCCACCAACACGTGCGCGAGAGTAGTGCCCCTGCATTCTATGGAGACATGCAGGGCATCATTGTGGTTCTTTCCCTTGGCAGTGAGATCAGCATCCGAGAAACCCAAACCATTGTCAGCTGTCAAATTGGCTACGCAATCAGTAAACTGGTCTGCAGAGGTCTCTTGTGGCACATGGGCCGTCTTTAGAAATGAAATCAGGGCTTTAGCATGGGCCTCTGAGCACAGCAGCAATGAGAGCATAGAGATCTTGGAGGGGGTATACCCCAGCTGTTCAACAACATTAAAATCACTCTTCTTGATTATTTTAAGAATTTCCTCCATCTCTTGCTGGGAGGCTTCAACATTCACAGACTTTGGTGCCTCCATCCGGGCAGGCTCATCTTCAATCCCTTTGCCCCGAGCATTAGATGACTCGGCAGCAGGGGAAGCAATTGGATCAGAAGTAGCAACAGGCGCACTTGCATGCGTTATTATGAGAGGTCTTCGAATAGCTGGTGGCGCAATGTCAGGCGAGAAGAGCCTGCCACTGCGAGTTACTTTGGCTGGACCGGTGATATTGCTGATGCTGGTACCGGTATTGAACTCTTGCTTTATTCCAAGCACATATACATCTGCCCCATAGTGCCATGGGACAGCCTTATCAGATTCATAGGGGAGAGGCCCCGGAACAGTAATAATAATGGGTGCAACAGTCATGATTTTAACTGGCTTCCTCGGGGGAGCCTTGATTGGATTGTTGAAAATTGTAACGACGGATACTTCTTCCACAGGAACAAAAGGAACAGCGGTCTTCTTGAACAAAATCTCCTTGCTGTCCATCAGGCTTTGGATGCCTAACTTCAACAACGGACAACCAGTAGGGGTAACAACACACAAAAGGCAACCCTCGCTACAACCCGGAAATAAACCGGCCAGCAGCAGGTTCCTCTTAACAGTCAACAGAGGAGTAGCTACATCATTCACAGAAACGGCATACAAGTCTTCATCAATGGCATTTACTCCATGATGGGGCATAGGAGCAGTCACCACATTTGGCCTCTCAGGCGCCTCAAATTGTATCTCCTTCGCATCAATAAGGTCCCGCACCTTATTTCTTAGGGCCCAACAATCATCAGTAGAATGCCCCAGGCTATCGGAGTGATAAGCACAGCGGGCATTTAGGTTATACTTAGGAGAGGTAGTATTCACAACCTTCGGGGCCTCTCTAATAGTCACCAAGTTGGTTGATAGCAGCTGCGACAAGATTTGTGACAAGGTCATACTCAGCCGGGTAAATTCTCTTCTGGGTCTTTCACCCCTTGGTTGATTAGTTTGCCGAGGAGCGGCAGCAGGCTTTACAATCACTACCGCGTTGACAGATTGGCGGCGCTCTGGTTTATCTTGCCTTCTAGGCCCATACACAGCGCTGGCCTCCTTCTTAAAAGGTTTCTTCTCAGCACTTGAAGACGCACCTTTCTGAATCTTTCCTGACTTCATACCAGCCTCTATCCTTTCCCCAGTCAGAATGAGGTCAGTAAACCCTGCAGACGAATTACCGATAAGATGATTGGAGAATGGCCCGGAGAGGGTCCCCAAGAACATATCCACTAGCTCACGGTCTGTTAACGGAGGCTGCACCCTGCCAGCCAGGTCCCTCCATTTCTACGCATACTCTTTAAAACCTTCGCCTGATCCTAGCGACATACCCTGGAGTTGGGTACGTGTAGGAGCAAGGTCGGCATTATATTGATACTGCTTATAAAAAGCAGTAGCCAACTCCTCCCAGTTACGAACCTTGGTTCCATCCAGCTGATAGAACCATTCGAGATGAGTCCCTGAAAGACTCTCCTGGAAGAAGTGGATCCATAAGTTCTTGTCCACTGTATACGGCTGAATCTTCCGCATATAAGATCTGAGGTGTAGCTTAGGGCAAGACGCCCCGTCATACTTGGTGAAAGATGGTGCTTTAAACTTGTGAGGGATGATCACACCAGAAGATAAATCCAAGTCTCCGAAATCCAAACCAGGCACTTGTTGAATTTCCATGGCGTTCAGACGGTCTTCCAACTGCTTGTATCTGTCTTCAGCTGGAGGATACTGTTCCTCGTTAAAATCAGTCTCGTTGTCAGAGACCACCAGACTTGGAGCCCTTCCCCCCTGGGGACTGTCTTTGCCTACAGAAGAACCAGCTTCCTCATTCTGCAGTGTGTTACCAAATCTCCGGCCCGTGCTGAATAGAGCAGTTCTTTTCTTCTTCTTCTCCTTCTTCAGGAGCAAAGCCTTCAGCTCTTCTTGACCTTGAGCCAAACCCATGATCAGCTCCTGAAATTGTGCGTTCTGCGCCTGAAGGGCCTTGATAGACAACTCGGTAGATGATTCAGGGTTCATGATGCTGAAATAAACAGCGAAGAACAGTAAGCAACCTGAAAAGAAGAGTACCTGCTATGCACATGATGAATGATATGTGTTTATGCAATGCATTCAAGGGTTCGAAAGTTCAAATTTGTTGTAGAAAAAAAGGAACACACGTTATCATTAAGGAAATAATTGTTCAGTACATCAAAACCTCATGGGCACAACATTACAAAAGCAAATCAATCCCAAAAGACACTACGCATCCTCTTCGGAGCAATGTAGGTGTTGAGATTCCTCTCCTCGTGCAGTAGGCGGGTGAGCTCCAATACCTTCTTTTCACTAGCATGTAGACTAGTCTCAAGAGAATTCCGTTCTTCCTTAAGCTGGATCCAGCTCTTCTGCATCTCTTCCCAGGACGTGGGCATGTCAGGATGTTGAATGGTGTAGGACACCTCTCCTTCCAAGACTGGCTCTTTGATCATAGGGAGAACATGAGGATAAGGCATTACTAACTCCTGGGAGCGGGCTCGTACCCACTTGAGATAAGGCTCCAACGGGATGGAATTCCTGTGCCCCAGGGTCTTGCTGTCTATCCTACTTGGCATCCTCCAAGCTCTGATAAATCTCTGGCGAAGTCCTTGCGCATCATTGTCGAAGTCAAAAACTATGTCAGGAATTAACATGTCATGAGGGCCATCCCTCCGAGCATAACCAAACTGTCTCAAAGCCAGGCACGGGTTGTAAGTAATACCTCCTCTGATTCCAAGTAAAGGAACATTAGGGTACTCCCCGCAACGATCAATGATAGTGACATCCTCTCTGGACCGAGAGTACCAATGTATATCTGCATGTGTAAGAGTCATCAATCGTTGTGACCATCTCAAACCCCGCTCGTTCTTCAAAACTGATTGTGGAAGGTGCGAAATAAACCACCTTCCCAGGAGAGGAGTGCAGCACATAAGAACACCTCTTTTTCTCATGGTTCGAGTGTAACATGAGTGAAGGATGTCCCCAAGCAATGTAGGTATAGGATTCCTGGACATGAAGATCTGGACAACACTGATATCTATAAGCTGATATGGATTAGAGAACAACACCAAACCATAGACAAGGAGGGCTACAACTTCTTCAAAAGCTTGTAGGTCAAGGGAGTTCCAACATTCTTGGGCCTTCTCAAACAGAAACCTGGCTAAGAACCCTTTGATACCACTTCTAACTTCCCAATGTCCCTTGAGGTCAGATGGTTGTAGGTGTAAGGCTTTAGCAATCTCTTCAAGCTTGGGTTCCTTTTCCGTACCGTTGTAGGGTAGTTGATCAAGGATAGGAATCTTCAAGAGCCGGGAGAACTCTTCCAATGTAGGTACCAGTTGGTAATCCAGGAAAGTAAAGCAATGGTGCAGAGGGTCAAAGAACTGGAAATGGACCTTTATCATATCTTCCTCAATGTTGATGTTGACCAAGCTGATGAGTCTTCCATGTCTTTCACTGAATGAAGAGCTCTTGGGAATCTTGGATATAAGCTCCTTAAGCTGAGGAGGGATCCTTACAAGGCTGATCTGAATTGTCTTTCTGCGAACAGTTTCCATGTCCTACAAAACAAGAACAAAGATGAAGATTCGAACTCCTGAAATGGTTAGCCAATGCATATGATGTTGTATGATGTCATGATGCTATGATTAAACACACCACAAATATTCACAAAGGCAAACATGGTAAGGCACACAAGTCACACAAGACAAGCCCTTAGAGTTTAGGCCAGCATGGGGTCTGGGTATTACCCTCTTGAAGTTGGTGGGCTCAACCTGTCCTATCAGAAGTAACCGGGTTCTTAGGGTCCCAATATCACTGGATTGCTTTCATTGTTCATCGTTTCGATTTAGCCACTGAACTGGCGACCGAAATATTCCAGGAAAGCAACCCTCAATTGAGTGTAGTATCGAGTATCAACCAACCTCGAACTGCACCAAAGTCAGTTATCTCACTACCCTAAAGAGGCCAAGATGGTTCAATTAAGGTTCTTAAGGTCAGTTGATACTTCACGACACCACGCGGAGGCCCCGTACTCTCCTTGACTGAACTCAAGGGTTACCGGTACACACCAAAGTGCCACATCAACGTAGCAGACTATTTCAACCATGTCGGTATACCCCGCACAGTTCCCTCACAGCCTTGTTGCTACTTTCTAAGTAGGTATCCCCAGATCCGGGTTAGGATCTATAGAACTCCCAAGACAGTCCCACAATAATAAAGCAAACAAGTCAAAGCAATTGAAAACACAGTTATGAACTATCCTAAGGTACACCTCACTTTATAAGAGTCCCCAGCAGAGTCGCCAGTTCTGTGATCGGTGGATCTGGAACTGACTGTTTAACGCTGGTTCGCGAAATGTCGCGGAAGCAAGAGTCGCCACCGTCTTTTATTTTCTCCAACATGGAAAGGACAAAAGCACAGAAAAATTCCTTATGAGATTATCTCTCGGTTCGGGAGGTAGATTTATAGAAAGGGAAGGTGTTAGCACCCTTTCTATCCATGGTTATCCATGGGCTCTTAGATACTTGCTCATTTGTGTTTTCAAAATGTTTGTTTGCTTTTCAATCGTGAGTGGGTTTGAAAAAGTTTCGTTTAAAGTTTCAGATCAACTCTTGTATCAGTCCTCAAGAGTGTTTGAAAATTTGTTTTTGAAAGCTTTTTGAAAAGTGTCGGTGTGAAGAGAGTTTTGATTTGTTTTTTAGAGCAAGTATCTATGAGTCATCTACCTACCCTAAGGAATTAGGCTATGTAAATGTCCTTAAGGTAGTGCCATCCCACCATTGAGAGGTAGGTAGCACCACCGTTGGAGGTGTTCGGGTCAATTCGAGTTTAGGGACAGTGTGGTCACCAGAGCAACAGTAGGACACCTTAGAAGCTACCCTCATGCCATGTTCATGGACATGAGGACTTACTAAAACGTCATATACTCGACGACCACGTTTCGAGGGGCAAGGCAACAGCGAGGCATACCCTAGGAGTGGTGTGTGAATTGTGTGTCATTTTCAGTTATGTTTTATCTTGTCATGCTTTTGGTGATCTACGCTTTGATTTTATTTGGGCCATTCATTCTTTCATGCAATTATTAGCAGTTAAGGGGTGCGGAAATTAAAGTGCGGAAAAGAAAGTCCTACGCTATTACAAGGCGCGGGTCTATACATCGCCAAATTAACAAAGACCCGTTTTTGAATAAAATGCAGAAAATAAATAAATTTCCTAATTATCTATTACAAGGCTTTAGGGCAATTACATAATATTTACAAGAAACATAAGAATAAACGCGCGAAAAAGAAATTAGAATCGAGAGTGCGAGGGCGTTGGACCCTTTAAAGAAATTAAATGAAACTAAAAGTTAATTAATGATTAAATAAAGAAAGGAAATTATTTTTTATGTTTTTTGTATTTAATGGAAATAAAGAAAATTAATTGAAGTTAGAAATTAAATAAAACCCTAATTCTAAGTTTGTTTTAATTGTTAAAGAAAAATATTTAAGTTTTGACCTAATTTACACTAATTATTTAATGACATATTTATTTACAAAATAATTAAGAATTAATAATAATGGTAATAAGAAAATTATTTATTAAGCAAAAAGAATAAAATGCTAAAACCTAATTTCTACATTTTTTGGTTATTAAGAAAATATTAAAATTGAAAACCTAAAATTAAACTAAATTGATTAATAAAATTTATTTACAAAAAAATATTAGTGAATTAAATATTAAAAACAATAAACATATTTTATTTTTATGATTTTTTCTGGATTTTATATATTATGAAAAATATTTTGTGCAATTTAAAGGAACAATTAAAATAATTAGAATAAATAAAAAGAGAAAAAAAAGAGAGAAAGAAAATACAAACAAGGGGGTATTCAG
Organism: Vicia faba; assembly: GCA_948472305.1. Lineage (NCBI taxonomy): Eukaryota > Viridiplantae > Streptophyta > Magnoliopsida > Fabales > Fabaceae > Vicia > Vicia faba. The sequence continues at coordinate 1,497,452,991 of OX451739.1, read as the reverse complement.
ACCCAATTTGGAGGTGTTGTTGAAGCAGTTTGGCCCAAGAAATCTGGCCTTTTTTGACTTTCCAGTGATCACGTGCTTGTGGTTGACTGAGCATGCATGATAGTCTCCACGTCTTGGCCTTTGGATTGATCCTTATGCATAGATGGCAAGCACAGGCATATGCATGTATGGTGGGTCACTGGGTAGGAATTACACCTGATCACGTTACAAGCAAAATTATAGAGAATATGGGGGACCTGGGAATCGAACCCAGGTCCCAGTGCCTGCATGACAACGCACCAACCAGTTGGACTAGCGCGTTTATTTGTTAGTATAATAGAACACAATTAATATAATGGGAAAACAAACATTATGCTGGACAAATAAAAAAAAGCGCCAATTATTCAAACTGGCCAACCACCGTTCAACACCTCAGCGTCTCTTTCCTTGCTTCTTCGTTTTGCCTGTATTTATAAAACAGATAGCGGGGGTTTTAAACCCCCACTAAGCTTCAACCTGCAAAATAGCGATTAGAGCATGGTTAAAAAGAAAAAGGGCGCGGGGTGTGGATTCTATTCGTCAGAATGTCCTGAATCCAATGGTATAGGTTTGAAAGGCCAATTGTTCCTTATGTGTGAAACCCCAAATCAAAGCTTCAGAAACCCTAAAAAGCTTTCATGGTGGATTCTTATACAGGGCTTAATACTTCAATCAAAGCATGCCATTAGCTTCAGAATACTCATGTTAGTACAAATCAATGATTAAAAGTCACACATAATGCATGGAAAATGGAATACGATTATGAAAATTTTCAAAGAAAGCAAGACTCTGTTATACCGATTCCTTGAGTATGGAAGGTTGGTTTCGATTGGAATAGCTTCCTGGTAATGTCAGGAGTGGATTGGAATGCTTTTCAGACCTTGAAACACCTTGCAAATAGGTTTTCAGTTTTCAAATTTTTTGTCAAAAGTTGCAATGTGTTCTTTGTTCTTGGGCGCAGCTCTTGTGTTCTTGGCATTAGGTTTCACTTATGCTTATGTATGTTAATGAATTAGGTCAGAAAAATCAAGCCCAAAGCCTTTGCATTGATGATTTTGAATATTTGATTTTCATGATCTTTTTCAATCTTTTTCATGCCTTTCTTATGCCAATCATATTGAATCTTTCCTTATTGAATGGTGCACGAAATATTGAGTGAATTCTATGCACAAAAAGATTTGAAAAGTATGATTTAGTATTTTTCTCATAATTAATTTCAATTAAATGAATTAATAAGATTAAAAATTCAATTAATTAATTAAAAATAAGAAAATAACTCCCTTTAAAGTCAATGGGTCGTGCATGGCCTTTAGGTGATGATTCATGGAAGAAATTGAGGCCCATTAGCAATTTTGAGGCATTTGAAGCAAAGTTGACTTTTCAAAATTCCCAAAAATTTCCCAACTTCCACAAGGCATATCTTGCTCAATTTTTAAGCTTTGATCATGTTCTTGGACATTTTGGAAAGGTCTTGAAGTCTTCTAACCAATGTCTTTGGTCCCATGTCATTTTGATTTACCAATCTCAAGTTATGGTCTTTGACTTAAAGTGCCTTTTTGTTGACTTTTGAAAATGACCTATAATGTTGAGATTGATAACTTTTTGTGAGAGCATTTCTTGGACTTGAAGTGTGAAGATGAGTTGTAGGAAATGTCATTCTCTTCAAAATGAGCTTTGGATGGAATTTTTCTGATAAACCATGTGGAAGTTATGCCCTAGTCAATTTGCAGTTGACTTTTTCAACTGTCCAAAAATAGAAACTTTTGCATCTTGAGACTTTTTGAGCCATGCCTTGAGAATCATGATCAAGAATTGATCAAATGATGTTTGTGGCTTCAAAATAAGATGTTGACCAAAAATTTTGACTTTTGACTGTCAAATGACCATTTTGCCCCTGCAGTTGACTGTGAAGCAATTAGGGTTTTTTGACTGCAATTTTGTGTTGTGAGTCTTGAAACTTGGCATATGGATGCTTGACAATGTATGTAGGCATGTGGGACTTGATTGGACCCTTGGAAACTTCAATTTCTTTGCCAGAACCAAAACCCTAATTTTTTACTGTTAGGAGGCAATTGGACTGTGCAACCCTTGAGAGATTTTGAAGCATGATCTTGGCAAACCTTGAAGAATATGGGAGGGCAAATTTTGGGGTACAACACGCACCTACTAGGACTGAAATTTCGTTTTCGAATAGAACTACTTCTTTATTTTCTGTACGCTAGGGCCGCCCGCACGCTTTAAGGGTTGTTGAACGTATTGCACTAAGAAAGACTCCTGTCGTTGCAGTCTGATTTTCTTTGAAAGCCGCTCAAGCAATTTCTTTAAAGAAGAGCAAGCAAGACAAGATAAGGCTCGAAAGTTGCGAAGAAAGTCGAGCTTCTCTAATCGAGCTGTGAAATCGGTGTGGTAAGGTATTGGAAGTGTTCAACGAATATAGATAAAGAAACTCAAAAAGAGCATTGTGTTATACTGGCGGAGCTTCAGCAAAACTTGGTAGGTAGCTTTCGCTAATGAGAGATGGATTGGGGGATTATATTAGGTCTCTTAATTAATGGAATTAGTTTTCTCTTGATTAGTTTATTTTTAAAGAAGCATTCTCCCTTTACTCGATCTTTAATTGAATTATCGATAGAACGTTCATCAATATTAAGGAAGAGATCAAGGATCAGAGCAGGATCCTATCTGATCTTTGTCAACACAGGACTCGAAGCCCCCTGCTCAAACAAAAGGGTAATCCTTCGGAATTGAAAATTCCTTTCGGATTTCTTATATTAATTATAGTTGAGGGGAGAAGACTCATTTAAAATTCTATCTATATAGGGTAGAGCCATTGTGAAGCCTAGAGAGGCGGAAGCGGCAAATCGCTTCTACCGAGTTCCACAACACTTAGCTTAGTAGCTTAACTCTTTCTACTGGGGTGGCGCTGTTGGATGCTTCTGATCAATAAAACAGGAAGAGGAGGAAAAAAAAGCTTATGATGAGCATCTATTTGAGTTGATCATTTCCAAGATGTAATTCAAGTTTATTCATATGTAGTGGAAAGGCCTTACAATCTGAAGTTTTACGCTTAGGGGAAGAAATGTTCTTGGTGGATGCAGGACCTGGGACCCCCAGAAATTGTATGCAAGATGAGCCTACAGGAGTGCCAATCAACCGAGCCACTAGGTTTGAGAATAAGGTGGGATTCCTGGATCTAGTGGCCGGTGAATCACTGATCAAAAAGAAGATTTTGGAGAGATTATTCATCG